>JAHUTJ010074565.1:0-26872 GCA_036250325.1 Characodon lateralis
CGTCGGTTTCAATGGTGCAAGGAGTCGAATTGATGCTGTATTGGCCGCAAAAGGAGGCCCTACACCATACTAATAAATTATTGTGGTCTAAAACCAGGTGTTTCAGTTTCATTGTCCGACCCCTGTATGTTTGTATTGTGTTTTTAAATTATTTACATTGTTGTGTATTTAGTTTTATTATATTTGATATTTGTTTCTTATCTTATTTATCCCCGATGTTCAGCACTTTGTTTCCAGTGTGGCTGCTGTTAAAGTGCTTTATTAATAAAGTTGATGATTGGGTGACTGGACTTTAAATTAATTGGATGAGAAAAGTATGGGCAGGGTCTTGCAGGTTTGACAAAACACCGTTTTAGAAAACAATATGAAGCAGCGGAAGAAAAATGCATTTTTTAGAAGAAAAGCGGCATAAAACGGCATATTTTACAGCGCTCTGACCTATAAAAGTGTTTTTTTTTTGTGACCTTTTAACCAGACGTGTGGTAAAAGTGGTGTTTTGTGGCACTGTTGGCTCTCCATACCAATCAAGCCTGCAGACGGGTCCACTGCAGAAGGAATGCCTGATCGGGACAGGAGGACGCCAGTGGGAAGAAAAGCTGGGTGAGTTTGTGCCTTTGTTTTTGAAAGGAAACATTAACTGGCCTTATGTTTTCTGCGTTTTTTGGAGGGATTAATTTTGCCTTTTGGACAAGAAAGGACTGTGTGTGTGTGTGTAAGCCGGAGAAGTCGAGTTGAATGGTCAATATAATAAATTATAACTACTGGCCTGCGAACATTTCATTTGTGGACTGATTTTCCCTTTGGTAGGTTACTGCCACTTAGATGGTTGTTCATGTTTGTTGCTTTTTAGGACAGTTCAATGTATTTGATGTCTGCTGGATGTTTTAGGTTAATGATGCTTTATTTGTCGTGTTTGGTTAATATCTGGGTTTGTGTGTATGCTTTACCACCATACAGTGGTACAATCTGAAGAAAACACACAGTTAGTTAAACTTGATGCCCCCCAAGATGTCACTCGCTGCTGCTGTTCTTTAACTGTGAACTTTGGAGATCCTCCTGACCGTTTGGTAGAAACACAAACTCTGGGTTTCCTGCAGCCTCGTTTGTCACAGTTCCAGCTAGTTTGCTCTGACTCTAGGTTGGTCAAGTTTTGGCCAGCAGCTAATTTCTGGTTTCCATTTTCTGATTCATGAAGATCAACATGCATCTAAGAAAGTTCACAGACACTTTGGTAGAGAAACAGGCCCACAGCATCATAGATCCTCCACCATACTTAAAAGTGGGCACATGTTCATCCTTTTATCCTCTGTTGGTTGCCAACTTCTGGGATTTTTTTAATGTACTCACATTGAGAGTAAAATTTCTTAAAATGCTAAATCCTGTATTTTTTGTTGTTAGTGCAATAAAAGATTTACCCCTTTAATGGTGGCATCTGTAGAACAGGGTCCCAGATTTCTGGCACTAAGTGTAAACCAGAAAGATGATAACAGGAATGTGAGACAGAAATTTTGCCTTCATTTATTTTTTAAGTGTAGTTTCAATTTTAAAAAAACAAATCTGTGTAACATGAACGGCAGAACGAGGGATGAAGTACAGGATAAAAATGTCCAACATTTTATAATTAAAAAAAATAAAAGAATATCAGTGACAGACTTACTACACCAGGATGAGGAGTTAATTCCTATTGTTTCAATCAAAGACACAGTGGTTGAAAATGCACCAATGTGATCAGTCATTTACACCAGACCCGCAGAATAACGGGTCTAAATATGGGTAGTGTTTGGACAAGTACAGTTTCCAATTCAATCTGTATTCGAGCAGCAAAGGTCGACTGAGACGCCGTGAGCCAGCTGGGCTGTGCCTGCAATAAGTGGGTAAAATAATCCATGATGTGGAAACCCAGTTAAAATCCGACTTCTAATGAGGGAAACTGGTTAATAATGAGTAACTTGCTGTGAAGAACTTCACTTTGAGTTGGGGGGCTGGGTGGGGGCCCGTCATCAACAACGTTAAGAAAACAGATTGAAAGGTCAAACCTACAACAATGAGGACATAAGTTTAATGCACACATTATTCCCTTTCCATACTTGAACTGAAATAATCTACATCCAGACTAATGCCTGTGTGCGACACCTGGATGGTTCTGTTCCAGATGTCCTCGCATGCTATGCTTAGGGGTGCCGAGTAGATGTCCAACAACATTAACTCTTTAGGAATAAATGGGCTTGAGGTTCTCAAGTTCCTTTCAAGCTCACACATTGAAGAATACAACCACATCTCACGCTATTCTTTAAGCAGGAAGAACAACAGTACTACTCCAATACGCTACTGTTCGTGGCGCCATCTAGGACACGGCGTCCCGGTTCCCTACGCGTAGACTTCCCCCACTTGCAACCAGATTCCGGAGCAGTTTGCATCGACCGGCCAGGTAGTCCTCCTCATCAACATTGACTAGAAGTTTTATAGCCTCGTGGCCCACAGCTTGTTTAAGGGAGTCCGTGATGAAGACCCCTTTAAGAGCCTCCAGCAACGACCCGTTGATGTAGTCCCTCCAGAAGGCGTCCAAATAGGTGAGCTCTGAGAACTTGATGTCACAGATGATGGAACCCAAGTCTCTGGATTTGAGGATAGTGTTGGCCTGGTTGAAGCGCTCAAACTGTCGCTCCACCGCCTCCTGCTTGTTGGAGAAGATGTTTCCTTGAAGGGCAGACTCGTGCTGGCAATATTCTGCACGAACTCGAAGACGGATATCTGAAAAAGGAACCGATATAGTAAACACAATCCTAAATAAAATGATCCCTTCTTTGCACCAACGTTGTTGTTGCAGCAGCTTCTCTTTTCCAGCAGAAATCAAGAACAACCAAAGGCCGCTTGCTGAAGTCAGGACAAGGTGACAGAACTCAAAGAAAGTTTGGACACTTTCAATTCTAGGATTTTATGTCAGGATATGATAAAATATATCTAATATCGAGTGTTGAAAATCAACAGAATCCACACTGTTAGTGTCTGGTAAACATGTAGCCAAATTAAATGAAATGGCCAGTTAAAAACAGAGGAGTTCATGGTCGGCTCAGGGACTGCAAGGTGCCCACGTCCTCTGGCTGCAAAACAAGCTCAGATCACAAGCCCTACTCCACCGTGCTTGACAGCTGACATGTTTATGGTGACAAACAACCAACAGCGTTGCATGTTGGTCAAACTTTCACTTAATCTTTCATTTTGTAGAATGATGGAGTTCAGCAGGTTGGAAATGGTCTTCTAACCCTCTCCAGAAAAATCAGCAGCAACAGTTGTTCCTCTAAGTTCAATGCTGATGTCTTTCCAACTTGGCATTGGGTTAACCACGTGTATGTCTCAGAGCAACAAGCTAATGAAACTCCTGCTCTTACTGGGCTGCTAACACCGATGATCAGTTCATCCAGTGTATTTGACTAACAGCACCTTGTTGCTATTTTCCCTCCTAAATCCCACAGAAGCAACAAGTATCAGGGACTTATCCTCCACACCAGGACTTTTATTTTCTCATCAATAACTAAAAAACGCCAGTGAGAAAACTGTTTGTTTTTGTCCACTTGATGGTAGGTTTAAATCATTTTAAAACCTGGTAAAGATCAAATAAATGTTTCTATGAGATGAGATGTAAAAGTCTAGAACTGGAGCGGAGTTTGGATTTTGGCACTGGAAACCAACTGATGCATTTTATTTTTCACTTCCTGCTGTGTTCTCTCCTTCTCTACCGTGCGTTTCTCCACGTAAATGAGCACAACATTAAAACTAGCTGTAATTACTTATTCTATGGTGTATTCCATGCATCAGGATAGATGTAAAAATCTTCCCTTTATTTTCTGTCACTTGTTCTAACCTCTGCTGTTATTATGTTGGTGAAACACTGATGTCTGCATCTCTGTCTTCCTCTTGCTTAAATGTTTACGTCCTTTATGGCAAAAAACAATTATAAAATGGCCTTTGATTCTGGTTCTGCTAAAACCCTTTCCTACTCACCAACATAACGTTTCTAACATGATGCTGAAGAGCGCAGTCTACTGGGGAAACAACAGCCACCATTAACCGTTTAATTCTTACCACAAGTTTGCTTTTCTTTGCAGTCAGCGGATGAATTACTTCTCTTTCGTTTGCGGTGCGGGGCAGGGGGGCTCGGCTTAGTTCGGGGAGAGCCAACATGTGGTCCTGATGGGGAGCAACACAGGAATGGGTGTGGACCTAAGAGGGAAATCAGGTTTGAGGTTAGATTTTATTTGACATTGTTAGGAAATAGTCTTTGGAAAAAAAATATTGACATCTGATGCCATTAAATAAAGAAATGAAAATGGACTGTTGTTATGAGTGGCACCTTTCCTACATATTCACAGACCCACCTGTTCTTCTGTGAGCTACAGCTTCCTTACACAGCTCTGTTCCTCTTGGTGAAATGTATCGCACAGATGTTTCCTCCAGGTACTTGTCGACAGGATCTGGGCACACTGGAAACATCGTAGTTAGCAGCTGATTTCTGACGGTAATGCCAGCCTTCAAACTAACAGAGTGCAAGACCCAAATATACGAACCATCATGGAACATCAGTTTTTACAAACAAGTTTGAGTTCAGTTCGCCAAAAAATGTCGTCATAGATACAAAAACCACAAACACCTCAGATCTGAATACAGAGTTTCTCCTACCCATATCCAAGGGGGGCGCCACGCCCCCCAACCAGACCGCCCCCCCAAGAGGATCACGGCATGTAGCAATAGTGCGTTTTCACAGTTAACGTCATTCGTTTTAATAGATCCCGCTGTGAAGGATTTCTGTCCCTGCGTCGTCGCTACTCTACTTTCTATGGTCAAACTTGACAAAAGCTGGATGAAAACACACTCCTGATACTGTGTCACCGACGCTGGCACGCTGACGCTGGCACGCTGACGCTGGCACGCTGGGTTGCGTGCACTCGCACGTACCTGAACACACACGCCCGACAGCAGACAGAGAGCGCACAGATAAACATGCTGCTAAAACCTGGAAAGCAGGCAAAGATATCCGTGAGTGGCAGGGCTAACTCTCTAGTCCTGGTATATATGGCGAAGGTACAAGTACACAAAATAACCCGAGTGTTTCATGCCCCTGACACACAGCTTAAGTCCAGTGAAATAATCCTCCTGGTTCTATATGACTTATATATATATATATATATATATAAATAAAAGAGACAGAAACAGATCAAAGATGTGATAGTGACAAACAGACCAAACTCCTAGGGAAAACACTGGAATCCAATTTAATCCAAACTAAAGTGTTATTGTCAGATCAGATTTAAATCCAAATAAATTCAAATTTAGTATAATTCAATAAAGATCGTCAGATTGAATGCAGTTAAAGACAATGCTGCATATTATATTTCACGTGCCAATCATTCATGCTCCACATGCTAACATACTGGCCCAGTTGGATGGACTCCAACTGCCCTTGAGATCTGGACCTGATGTGTATTTCTGGTAGCTGAGAAGCTAAAGCTCAGGGTGTGGACACTGATGATGGTGAAGAGATTATGGAAAATGTGGTTTAGTTGTAATCAGTTGAACTGACACTAATTGATGTCGTCACTGACGCTTTCACCCATGCTCTCAAAATGACATGCTTTCCTGAAATGATGCAGCCTAAGTTATTGTTGAAGAAGAAGTGGCTAGCACCCCCTGGTGGACTAGTTTCTAAAGACTTGGCCTGGGTGCAGGACTGCATGCTCTTCCCCTGCATGACTTGGTTCTATCCCAGTGCTCCAGGTTCTTCCCCCAGTCTGAAAACATGACTGACAGTTAATTGTCTCCATGGTAGGGGAGCTGCAGTCTGAAAATGTTTTCTGTTTGGACAAGTTGAGATGTTAAAGTGGAACAAGTTGGAAGTATGTCGGATTTTACAAGGAGAGCTTTTGGAAAAAACTGAATAAAAAATGATACCATCAGAACCCTTCCTGCAATATTTTAGATCTGCTGGCCCTGTAAGACATTTCAGTAGTGAAGACACCACTCAAATTCACAGGCAATTCTAGCATTGATGAGCAAGCAAAGCGATGAGGCCCCACAGAAGTACCTAATGTACACGCTAAAGGACACATCCTGGGTAAAAATAACTCCCAAGATTCCACACAGTAGTACTGGATGCAACAGAGATGCCGCTGAGGGTAAATTATTGGCTCCACAGTTTGTTCCTACGGTACTCTAGGCCAAGAAGACCAACTTGTGCCTTCTCTCAACTTAGACGCCAAACAGTAAATTCACTCAAGCCTTTCTGTGTTTATAACAAGCTTGTCATCTATTTAATTACATAGATTTATTCTGCATAAAAACAGCTAAATATCATCAGCATATCAATGAAGTTATTTTTATAGAGACGTGAAGAACTTCATGAGGCAATGTAGGTTTCAGTGTCTTACTAACACTTCAACATGTGGTTATCCAAAGCTGGAATCAAATTCATAAACCTCACAACTGCTGTACTGGGAGACAAAATCCCAGTTTGGTATGTATTTATCTATTTCAGTTTTTAAAGTTGCGGCTATGTTTTCAGTACGATTCAAACAAGAAAAATAAATAAAAATATGACTTTTTGGATGCTCCAGGTAGCTGATTGTTCTCCAGTAGCAGGTATGTTTCCGCTCAGCTTGATGTTCCAGGAGAGTAATGCTGCCCAGTGCAGAGCAGCTACTGTACCTTATCGCTGCTGTAAACGCCGACATAAAGTTCTGGTTCGGTTCCCCTTTCTTTCTCCACTGTAGCTGCACGAGAAACCCAGAGTTCAGTGATAGCTGGGGGTCCTGGCTGGTTGGTTCTGGTGTCACTGTTTAACGTTCCCCTACAGAACGTTGCGTTGAGCTCTTAGTTCCTCACATAAACATTCTGCATGTGTTCAGGTAGAAAACAACGCGGTGTTGATTCTGTACACACGAGTACTGAACGGACAGGGCTGTACCAGATAGTTTCAGTACAAATAAGTGTACAGTTAGAGCCCTAACCCAATGCCAGAGAGGTCAGGAAGGGTTTTTCTCAACCTAAGAAGTTCCTTTGCTAAACTTGGAGCAACCCTAGAGATCAATGGTACCATAAGAACAAACAACTAGTCTGTATTTTCCAGATCCACAGAGCCAGTTCAGAGCCAAATCATCACATTACCCAAGGCCTAATTTATACCTCCCAGTCTGCTCCACAGTTAACATTAAACCGAAAATCACCAGTACCTAGCCACCAAGCTGACTGTCCAACCTGACGGGGACAATAATATGCTCAGTCAAAGGGTGGCACCAAACACACAGATGGATCAGGAGCAGAAGAAGAAAAACGATGATGAGGACAGCGCTGCCATTTTCCCAGTTTGGATCATATTTCTCCCAGGGACAACGAGGATACAACATATTAGGAACAGGGGCGTGTTTATCCTTGAGGTCCAAGCAGCCCCCCTACGGAGGTAAGGAGAGGCCTTTGGGTGTCTAAATGTTTGACCCTCGCTCTATTGTGTTCTGGGTTTCTAAAGAGGGCCACAATGCAGGAAGACAGTTTATCTACGTGGATATATGTGATGACCCCAGCAAACAGATGTCTTAAAGGTTGTGGAGCATCCTCTTCATCAGACTGCAGTCTTCAGTCAGGCTTCTTCAGATCTGCTGTAAGACAAACCACTGCAGGAGATCCTTCCTGCCCACAGCCATCAGCATCTACAAGTGTGTTTTGAATTGAGCAACAGTCTGTGTTTGGGAAAGCTATTTATGATCTCAGATTAATATCTGCCCACCGGACTGGCAGACCTTCACATGTGGCGCTTATTAACCCCAGCTGGTTATGTTTAAAGACCTGATAGTGTGAGGGCAGCACATTGACCCACATTAACTTTAAGACAGGCAACAATAAAACAAAAATCAGAGACGGTGCGCTCATGTTTTTCTGGAGCTAACGTTTAATTTAGTATGAAAGCTTGGCGTCTTTATTTTTAATTTGGCAGACTAGTGAAATAATTTCAAACATGGAGCTGACAACCTTTTCACTGGCTATTAGATTCTGTGAACTCGCCTCGAGGACCAGAGAGGTCCTTTCCTCTGGTGCTAGGGTCCGTACTTCTGGTGGTGAAATTAGAAGGACCTGGAGCTGAGCTCTAGCACCAGTTTGGTACTAGATAGGTTGAATGGACCTCTCCAGTGCACAGGAATCTGGGTGAATCTGAACAGATCTTTTTCTAATCCTGATTGAACTGTTTATTTTCTTTCAGTATGTAGGCATTAACAGTTATGTTTACAGACGGAAAACACACTTTTATTCCTCTGTTTTACAGCCTGTTTGATCGATCAATAAATTGAGTAAAATTGACTTTATTTAAATGTTGTTTGCAAACATTATACAATAATTACAGATTAACTGTAAATGTTGCATAAAATCCTTGACTCACCAGTCTGCCGTTTCCTGAGGGTGACGTAAGGCAGGAGGTCGTGGCGGGTGATAATCCTTAGTAGCTGAAGAACATGTCGGAAGTTCGTCTCATCACATCGGCCCTGGCGTTCCAATGCGAGCAGGAAATCTCTTCCACTCCTGATACCACCACGCTCATACTCGTCAATCACATCAACAAACAGGAACGACAGCACCCTGACATCTCTGTGCGTTAGCTGGGCTCCGACTATGTCAAACATGCGATGAAGGGAGTACAGACCATGGGAGTTGTCTATCACTTCCTCAGGCCAAGGCTCAAAGCCCCAGTCTTCTCTGGAAGAGCTTGAGTTTGTGGAGCGCGTAGAAATGTTTCTGTTAGTTGTGTCCCCGCTGGTAGCAGCCAAACTGCGGCAGCCCCGTCTGTTTATCAAAGCTCTGTGTTCCAGAGGCCCGACGTTTGCCCGGCTCTGACTGGAGTCCACCCGGTTAGGCTGTAGTTGGGACTGAGCCTGCTGAGCAGAGGAGTTCGGAGCAAGATGAGCAGGAATACCGGCATTTGGGATTGGTGGTTGTTGTGACATCATCTCCAAGGTTGATAGAGACAAAGGTTGTTAGGATCCCACCAACTTCCACTGTCTTCCTCTGCTTCGACAGATGAGCTACGTTTAGAGAGTGAAGGATAATACAGAAAAAGTAATCACTTTTCATCAGGTTTAGCAGCTCGTAAGTACAGATATGATCAAAATGTTGTGGCGCTACAACAGTGACAAGTAAGATCAGTATGGAGCCCACAGACGGAGGCCAACATCCTATACCATCAGAATGAGGAGAAAAAGAACCAGGAGTTACAAAACAAGTTCTTAGCCTGTTTTCTGGAAGCTTTTAGCATTGCACAGATGAAGATGCTGCACCACCAACCCTTCTTCAAGCTTTGACAAGTGTGTAATGAACTGCACTTAAGAAAGTAATGCTAACTTTAAGGCTGGACAATATATTGCAAATCTCTTAACATCGCAATATCAGTGCGCCTCATATTTATGGCGCAAAGGACTATTTGGAGAGTAATAATCGCTGGCTAATATATTCTAAGCGTGATTAACTTATACAATGTAGTAATGTAATATTTAGCCAGTTGGACAGATTCTCACGGCAGCAGATGATCTCAACGACACTAATGACATTCTCCAACTGCTAAGAGTGATGGAAGCACAGATGAGACGGAGAGGAAAGAAGAAATTAGATATATATCATCATCGCCACCCCAAGATGTTTTTATATCGTGCAACTAATAACTTTGCATTTCTTCAACAGTTACAGAGGATCAATAGGATCTCATTGTACCAAAAGATCCATAGCATTATCTATAAATCATGTCACAGTAAACACAGTTATAGTAACTGAAGACACTATGGAAAAATAGAAACGTGGCAAAAATTGTCAGTTGAAAGACCAGTTAAAAGACCAGATAGAAACTGGTCAGAGGACTACCAAGACGCCTAATCTAGCAACAAAGGATCTGCAGGACACTCCAAGAAGGACGGTGTACATTCTGATGTTTTAGCAATCTTCCGCATTGACCATATGTGTAGGCTAAGAAGCAGGCTGCAAGACATTGATGATCATCCCTACTGCTTTAACACTCCACCATCATCCAGGTGAAGAAAGGCACCTTCATGGGGTTAAATGACCACAAACCTGTATCCCTGACATATGTGGTCATGAAATCCTTTGAGCAACTGGTTCTGAAGCATCTGAAGGACATCACAGACCCCCTGCTGGACCAGCTCCAGTTTGCTTATCAGGCAAACAGATCAGCAGATGATGCAGTAACCTTGGTACTACATTTCATCCTGCATCACCTCGACCACCCAGGGATGTACGCCAGGATCCTGTATGTGGACTTCAGCTCCACGTTCGACACCATCAACCCAGACATCCTCCACCAGAAACCCACAGTGCCGGCCTCCACCTGTCAGTGGATCACCAGCTTCCTGAAGGACCAGCGGCAGCAGGTGTGGTTGGAGAACATTTTCTCCTGAACAAGTACCATCAGCACCGGCGCCCCCCAGGGGTGTGTTTTCTCCCCACTCCTCTTCTCTCTGTACACCACATGACTCCACCTCTGCTGACAGGCCGGTGAAGCTGATGACACCACTTTCATTGGTCTGATCCAGGACAGTGATGAGTTGGCATACAGACAAGAAGTAGATCGGCTGGTCCACTTGGGCGGTCAGAACCACCTGGAGCCGCTCAAGACAGTGGAGATGGCGTTGAACTTCTGGGGGACGCCCCCACATTCACCTCCCCTCACCATCCTCAACAACACTGTATCAACTGTGGACCACTTCCAGTTCCTAAGAACCACCCTTTCTCAGGACCTGAGCTGGTCCTCACACATAGACAATGCTCGGCCCAGCAGAAACTGCTCCTCCTGCAGAAACTCAAGATGTACAACCTTCCACAGGAGCTGCTGCACATCTTCTACACTGTCATTATTCAGTCTGTCCTGTGCACATCTTATCACTGAGTGGATTGGCTCATCCACAAAACAGAACAGGTCCAGGGTAAGGAAAAGGGCAGCTAGCATCTCTGCAGACCCCACAGATTCTGGACACAAATTGTTAAGACTTTTACCTTCACATCAGCGCTACAGAGCGTTGTTGGCAAATACCAGCCGTCACAGAGACAGTTTCTTTCTCAAGGCTGTCTCTCTGATGAACACAATGATCACCTTACAGCTTGAGAAGTCAGCTGCTCTGCCGTGAAACAAAATAATCAAATTTGCACTATTATAACTTGCCTTTTGTCTTCTTTTTATACGAAAAAGGTCTGTACATACACACACATAATGTTCCTTTTTTCCTTTGTTATTTCATCTATAGATAATATATTTATATTTAATGTCTGTATGCTGTGAGCACTTCAAACCGAAGACAAATTCCTGAAATAAGCATCACCATAGAAACACTATGCCCACAGAACAACATGTTGGTGGAACCTCCTGATCTGAGATTTTCTTCAGATGGAACTTGGGTCTCATTAAGATGGGTGATGTTATAAATACATCCAAATACCAGTCACGCTTTACCCGAAGCCTTCAAGCGATGTCGCAATCTAAGCAGAACTTTTGCAAGGCAGAGAGAGACAATAAAGTCTGCATCTGGGATGTTAATTGAAAACCTAATGCTGAAATTAAATCGAAAGGAAATTTAAGCAAAGTGTTAGTTTACAGGAGGAGGCCTTATGTGACCAGGTTATTGCACATTGATTCCCCCTTAAACACATTTATTTTATTCAGTTAATCTACAGAATAAATATTACAGGAAAAAATCTTGATACCATTTATTTTTGTCACATTTTTATTACACACTTTTGAGAGCGACTGTATGTAACAGACAATTTCAATGCCGGGTAAAAACTGTTGAAATTATTGTGACAAGAAGCTAAAACTAGCAAATCCAACGTGTTCCTTCAGGCAAGATAGATCTGGGTGACAACACATATCAGTGTAGAAAATAGTTATCCAACAGTAGAGATCAGGCAAATAAGGTATTTAGCTCTGATGAGGCTCTGAGCTAAACACATGTGGTAGGGATGTGGCTGTTTGTTATGGCTGCTAACATCTCCTTTCTGTTAGCTGACAGCGTCATATAAACTAACTTCAGACAGTAAAACATATCGTCTAACGCAAACCTCCGCGCAGATGTCAGTTTTATTGTACCTTCAGTGTTTATGGATGATCCAGATGGGCGTCAGACAGCAGGAGTCCGGTGGATAAACATGAAGCTAGCTGCTCCAGAGCTGTTAGCAGCTTAGCTTCTTCTCGCATAAAAACACTGAGCTCCGTTTAACGGCTGCGCTCCAGTTCACTGGAACCGAACCATAGCTTTACAGCTGCCTGTCGGGCGAACAGCATCCTACGGAGCAGGACAACAAGGTAAAGTAGATGTTTTGGTCCATCTATCGATATCACAGCAAAATTAAGCTAATAATTTTCGGCGTTGAGGTAAAATGAAAGAACTTCCAGTTCGTTTTGCAGTTCACTTCCGGGTTTCAGGTTCATTCATTTTTCACTTTGTTGAAGAGAGAATAAAAGCATTACATTTTTGTCAAATTTGACACGACGGAAAGAAATGGGAAATATAAATAAATGTATTTAATAAAGTTCAATATTTCCTACAGAAACCGTAGTTTTATTCATTATATATAAAATTATACAGGGCTGTAAAAAGTATTTGCCCCCGTACAGAGCTCTTGTTTTTGTTTTTTCACAAAGGTCTGTCTCATATTTGTCAAAAAAAAACATCTTAATGATTTCCACGACTTTTAGGAAAATATTTTCTGGACAAATATGAACGTGGAGCTTTCTGGACAGTGTGCATCCCATTATATTTGGTGCAAAGCTAACACAGCATTTCAAACAAAGATCATACCAGTCGTCAAACATGGTGGTGGTAATGTGATGGTCTGGAGCTGTTTTACTTCTTCAGGACATTGGCGGCGTGTTGTATTTAGTGGAACCCTTAATTTAGCTCTCTAGCAGAAAATCCCAAAGAAGAAAGCTCGAACCATCCATTTGGGACCTTAAGCTCAAGCACACTGACAGTAGGACAATGAATCAAAGAACACCAGATAGTCCACTTCTGAATAGTTAAATAAAAAGAATTTAAAGGAATCAAAATTCCTCCACAGCGATGTAAAGGACTCATCGCCTGTTATTGAGATTTTAGATGTTGTAACATCAGTTATTAGATTTAAGGAACAAATACTTTTTCACATAGGGGCTTGTTGGTTTGGGTAGCTTTTTCACTTAAGAAATGAAATATTTGAAAACTATATTTTTACGTACCACTTAATTCTAATTAATGATCTGAAACATTTAAGTTTTGCAGGTACAGAAACATAAAAGAAACATCTAAGGGGGCAAAAACTTTTTCACAGCACTGTAGGCAGAAACAGAAATACCACATGTCCATTGTAAAGTATGGTGAATGATCTGTGATGCTCTGGGCTCATTTCTTTTCCAAGGGCCCTGATTAATTTGTCAGAGTGCATGTCAGCATAAACGCCTTTAAATACCAGGACATTTATCTTATAGACTCTGTAAGAAAATGGATTTTCAAAATAAGGTTAAATTAACACAAATATTTCACCAGGCACAAAATCAACCTTCTTCCAGGACCTTCACAGTCCCCATTCCCAAATCCTGTAGAAAACCTGTGGGCAGAGTTGAGAAAAGGAGAGCATTAGAGAGGATCTATGACCATCTAGAGCGAATATGCGAAGAGGCTTGGTCAGGAAATCCTCACTCTGTATTCTCCAACCTAATGAAATGTTGTAGGAGGAGACTAAAGGGGGTTCTACAAAGTATTAGCAACAGGGGTGTCAATAATGGTGTGTGGAGATAACATTTTTCATTATATATCTTTACCAGGGATGCCAATAACAGCGGATGACGCTGTAAAAGTGATTGAAATCATGTTACATCTTTGGGATTTATCACAGTGTGATGGCTAAACAGAGCACCTTCTGTTCTGTTCATGTCTGCACTTCCTGCAGATTCTATGTCTGCCCTTGATGTTTTTCCTGGACGACAGTCACTTCTTTGCTGCCCTTCTTGATATAGGGCTTAGGTCCTGAAAGTCATCAACTCAAGAGGACTGTCCAGAGCTTGCTGGACTCTTTGGGATGTCATGAAACCTTTTTCACTGCCTTTTTTTAAAGATATTTCAATGTTTTTTACACCTGATTAAAACGAATGGGACATTAGAAGCACACGTCCATAGCCAGTATCTAAAGAAACTTTTTGGAAGACTCTTCAAAAACTTTGGGATTATTACCTTAATTGTGCCAAGCATAAAGAAACTAGTAATGTATTATTGTTCAACACTATATTAATATGACAGATAAATTAAACGATCATAGAAATAACTTTATTCAAAACAGTCTTTTCAAATGGCACTTTGATTTAATACTGCTATCAGAAATCAACATGTTTGTAAAGATAAGGTGGGAACATGTCTTCAGGAATGAACTTTGGTGACATTGCAAAATGAAGGAAGGTCACTCCAGAGCTCTTCTTTATTCAACACCTTTCATGAACTCCAGGAACTCTGTCAGAGACAAAAAAACAGAATCTGTTAAACCTAATTTTAGAAAGACATGAGCAGTTCAGTTTGTACAGCTCTTACTTCACTTTGCTATACTTTACTGACTTCCTGTTCCAGCCTAATCCCTAACTTTGATTGAACTTTAACTCTAACCCAAACCAGGAGTATAGGAAATACCGCTAATGATATGTAAGACTCCATATTGGGTTACAAATCTGAGGGCTTTTGTTTTACCTCATACTGCTAAAACATTCTATATTTTGTTCTCAGTCGTACACTGATGAGGTTACCACTGGCAAATATGGGTTTTAGCCAAACATGCTTAACTTCCACATGGTGGCAGACTGGTAATCAAATTTCCAGGCTCTTGACTGGAAGATCACTACTCTGCAGCCTAAACTCAGCCATCCTGGACTAAGTATGTAAAATTTATTACATTATGAGTCACCAATAATTGTGTTTTGCATCATTATTTAGAGTTGTGAGAAATTTGGTTTGTTACATACCATCATAATCAATCTTTCCATCATTGTTTTTGTCTCCATCTTTCATCAACTCCTCAATGTCATCTTCAGTGATGGGTTCTCCAGTGGATTCTAGCATGCTCTTCAGTTCTTCTAAGTCAATGTAACCATCTCCATTCCTTAACAAAATGTATATCACTGCTTTAAAGTTGTTTAAGGTTCAGTCACTCTTCTAATCTATATGACTAAGTCAGCAATTCTTTGCATTTCTTCTACCTCTTAGAGAGAATGAAAATTCAAGCAAAACCTACTTGTCAAACATGCGGAAAAGCTCAGCCAGCTCCTCTTCTGATTTCCCTTTGCTTTCTTCCTTCATGCATCGGACCATCATAACCAAGAATTCATCAAAATCTACTGTGCCACTGCCTGTGAACATAAAGCATGGTATTATAGAGCTACTTGTATCTGGGTAGTATAACTTAGCAGTTCTACCTTTAAATGATGCAATAAAACAGAAAAGGTCCATAAAGTTCAAACGAGACCATGTGACATACCATCCTCATCCACCTCATCAATCATCTCCTGTAACTCCTCAGGAGTTGGATTTTGTCCGAGCATTCTCATCACCTTCCCCAACTCCTTTGTGCTGATGCAGCCATCTTCAGCATCCTGAATGAAGATGTCAAAGGCCGCCTTGAATTCTAAAAGAAATACAGCATCACATGTTTGAGGACCGGGATATTCCGGTGAGACGTGGGTCTAATAGAACAAGACATGTGGATCAGGGTGAAAATACATTGACAGGTGAGGATATGATGACTATGAAAATTAAAAAACACAACCATATGACCAAAAGTTAATATCTGACCAAGTCTTCTAACCAGGTATTTATAGAGTTTCTGGGCCCTTTCTGGTATCTGTGAGACCAGGTGACTGCATAGTGCAGTCACTTCTAATGTGGAGCTGCTTCTTCAATACATGGTATTGAATGGCATTTCATGTAAGCATCGTTACAATGATGGGTCACTGTGACATGTGTACGCCCTACAAGTAAGCTTAGCAAACCCCGTTGCGACTGGACAAATGTTTGTGGGGATCTGAGGAGTGACTTTTTGAATGGTTTTACAAAGGAAAAACTAGAGCAAAAATAGAGCAAAGATTAGATATGTGAAACATTTGTTATCACTCAAGAATGGCAACTGGAAAACCTTGCCTCCAAATGGCCATCAATCCTCCTATTGACTTGTGCCTATCCAAGGCTAGGTCAGGGAGGCAATAAGTTTAGGAGAAAACCCTAATAAACCCTTTTCTAGAGATACTGTCTAACTCCTCCCATGGTGTTCCTGGATGAAAAGGGATGTATACGTAGTCCTTATAGAGAGTCCTGGGTATGCCATGGGGTCTCTCATTAGTAGGACTTACCGGGAAAAACCTCAAAAAGAGGTGACCAGGAGGCGTCCAGGTCAGATACAAAAAACAACTCTACAGACTTTTCAAGAACCAGCTCTCGCTCTGCTTCACACTCCAGAAACGAAACTCCACACCTTTTCTCTAAAACTGAACCTGGTAGGTATGGCTGGCCTTCTGTACGTGTTTGGACTATTGGACTAAGATGGTTTTATTTCCATAGACCCTAAAAAGTAAGATGTGTACAAAACTACCTCAGTCCCAGTGAAAGCAGGGAGCAAAAACACCTGGAATGATGTAAGGGGTGCTATTGATCTACTGTACTTTGCCACCTTTATTACAGGGGTGTTACTGATGTTAGGAGTCCCACAGCACTGCCAAGTCTAGTAACAAGTGAACGTTTTCATTGTGAAGCGTCTTCTGCCGAGGCTGTTTAAAGACATAGACGGAAGTCCTGAATTAAAACACAGGTGTCCTGTCCTCAGTGAGTAGGCCAATAATGTTGGGTCAATGATGACGTCTAGAGGAGCTGAGGATCATCTTTACATCAAACATGGAAAGACATGAGATCTGACTCCTTACGCATCCAGACAACTGTTAGAAGCCTCAATCAATGAAACACGTAGTCCTTTTTCTTTATCGATCTTTAGTCATTTTTGTAGATTAGAGATATTATTAGTATTAAACAGTTCATGCAGACAAACAACATAATAAATGTCATCAGTGTTTTAGGTCAGTTTCCTCACCATTTTTCTGCTCCTCTGTCAAGTTCTCTACCTGTAGAGGAAAAACAGTTATTCTCTCTGTTCTACTGTTTATCCACCTCTTAATACCCCTGTGGTGAAGTAGAACATCAGTTCTCCTGGTGGTAATATTCTTAGTTTAGCTGCACTGTAATGTGACACTTGTTTCTTCACTTGCTGCTATTCTTGTGAGGTTTGTGGAGCTTAAGTGGTGAGCTGTTCCTCACCAGCTGTTCATTGTTCTGATGTCAGTCACAGAAACCTGACCTCATCACAGCAGACTCTCTGCTCTATCCGCTCTTTGTAAATAGATTTTATAATTGTATTCTCACAAAAAGTTTCATTTTGTACTGTTACAAAATGGTTGATGCAGTAAGAGTAAAAATTAAAGGATTTCCTTTTTTCTATTTTATTTTTTGAGATGTTCGACCTTAGTGATTGCAACAAGATTTAATTTATAACTGTTTGTAAGTAATTTCTCTACAAATATCCAGTGAATATCACCCTCTTTTTACCTTTGAGTGGAACCATTAACTGGAATAGCCTCTAAATAAGTAAAAGCCATTATCTGAAGCTGAACTTCCCACCATAAAGGAGAGTAAATCAGCTGATCATAACATAAATTATCAGCACTTACCGCTGCTTTATATACATCATCCATGACTGCTGGTCCGTTCTGGACACGGTCACACGGCTACCTTCAGAACCAGGACAAGCTCTGTCAGGAATATGTTCCTCAGTCTGTTATGTTGGCTCATGTGGCACAAAAAAAATGTTCTGGCCCAACTTTCATTATCCTATAATGTTGGAGGGAGGGAGCAGTGACAATGAAAAAGAGAGGCCATCTATAAATGGAAGGTAGCAGAAGAAACCTAAAAATAGCAAAACACTGTGTGCAGCCTTCAAGTTTGGTATTACATTAGGGGGGTTCATTCCTAAATATTAAATTGGGAATTTTACAGCAAAGATAAATGATTAAATGAAAGTGTATATTTTGCCTGAGTGGTCAATGAAACTGTTTCTCCCCCCAGATGTTAGAGATCAATCAGTACTTTGACAGGAAAATCACCTGTCAGATCTCATGACCTGGAAACAGCAGGAAGATCTGGTTAGGAAATTAGTTTGACTTATTTGTGGGATGCATCCTACCACCAGAATACATCCAAAGTCACAATGGTAACCCATGTTGTACTGTAAAATCCAGTTTATATCAACTGGTAAAAAGTTATCTATCTAATGAAGTCCAGCTGATTGCATGAAGTCAATGAGTTTGCAGCAGAAACCTCTACCAGAACCGTGAGAGAAGCCATCTGCTGTGTTTGAGAAGACAGAGCAGACACACCGAAAACACAGAAGCACTGAACCAGGAGTTGCCAGTTTAACGATAAGCTTTATCAAAAAGGAAAGTTTTAAGCCTAGCCTTAAAAGTAGACAGGGTGTCTGCCTCACGGACTAAAACTGGGAGCTGGTTCCACAGGAGAGGAGCCTGATAACTAAAGGATCTGCCTCCCATTCTACTTCTAGAGACTCTAGGAACCACCAGTAAACCTGCAGTCTGAGAACGAAGTGCTTTGTTGGGAACATGTGAAACAATCAGATCTCTGAAATAAAATGGATTTTCATAATTATACAGTAAGTTTCAGAAATATACAGTAGGATAGGAACTTTCTGGTTACATGATGTCATAACTCTAGTGAAACATATCAATGGAGGATAATTTTAGGCACAATAACTGGCCAAATGGTGTGCAGGTAAAATTCTTAATTTGAATATTGTCAGAAAAAGAAAAGGGCACTATTCCTTTAAAATTCATTGGTGGTTATATGCCTGAAGATCTGTCCTGACCACAGCAAAGGCCAGGAGAGCATATCTTCACCGGAACTTCCACAGAATGCTCAGGAGGAACAACTTGATGGGAAAGCTGCAGGTGGCTTTCTGCACTGTGACCATCAAAACAACATGCAGTCTGAGGGCTGCACTGGCTGCATTAACATGCTTTACAAAGAATCATCTATCAAGTCTACAGCCTCGCTGGCTGTTACTCCCTCATTCTCAGTTAAATGGTCACCTCATCATAGACACCCAGAGCAAAAAAAGACTTGGCGCTCTGTCAAAAACGTTGTGTATATATAGATAGATAGATAGATAGATAGATAGATAGATAGATAGATAGATAGATAGATAGATAGATAGATAGATAGATAGATAGATAGATAGAAGTACAGCAAAAATTGGCACTGCCAAGTTCACTGTAATTGGAAATGGAAATCTGACTGATTCTTAAATAAAAAAATCCCTCTTCACGGATGAATATTTTTGATCTGGGCCAATGAGTATTTCAAATTTAGAACTGACAATAGTTACACAGACGGAGCTATTTTCAGTGTGTGTCCTTGACAAAAAATAGTTGTCCTTTTGAAATGGGGAGGGTGACAGAGGGTTTATTGCAATAAATCTCTGAGACTTGCACTATGCAACTCAGATGGCAAAGAGCAGCAGCTGTACAGCTTACAGACCCTCTAAGCTCTAGAGAGGGTGGCTATGTGTGCATGAAGAACTGCTTTTTACTACTTAAAGTATTCCAAATAATTAAAGCTAATCGCATTCATTATGCATGTGTTACTTCCAGGCCAGACTAATTTATTATCAGGATATCCAAGTGGCTTTTTGCAAAGCTTCCAGCTAATCTAAAATGCTATAGTCAAGAGTTCTGATGGTAATCATTGAAAGAAATCATATTTCTCCACTTTTAACATCTTCTTATATGAAAGGTTTTAACCTGACTTCTTCCACACAGGACCTGGCAAACTTATTGGCAAACCTGGTAATAATGTGTAAAAAAAAAACTTAGAAATAATATTTTATTGATGTAGCAAAATCTACAGCTGAACAATAAAAAAAATCCACCTTTTAATTTGAGAAGATTTATACAGCAGAGAAAAACCGCATCAAGAAAAAAAAAATTCAAGCATCACACGTTTAGGCTCCCCTGCTATTAATTCATTGAACAACCCTCTTTTTACCAATAGGACAGTCTTCTCCTGTAGCATTTAATAATGTTAGAACATTCAGTCAGTTGTGTCTTACAACACTAACTAAAACTTCCCAGATATTCCGATCTGAAAAATAAAATGAACATGAAAAATGCTCACCGGTATTGATTTTAGTGTTGTCGGTGTCAGTAACTTTGGTGCTACTGAGTTTGTAAAGCATACCAGAACACACTTCTGACCAACAAAAGAAAGTACATAATAAAAATCATACAAGGTTTTCATTTTTTTCACAAACAAATCTGAATGTTGTGGCATGGATTTCTATTCAGCCACCCTGAGTTAATATTTTGAAGAAAAAAAGTATTTTGGATTATGTGTCCACCAGCTTTGCACATGTAGAGGTTGAAGTTTTGGTCCGAAACAGCTCAAGCCTAGTCAGATTGGTTGGACAGTATCTGTGAACATCAATTGTCAAATCTTTCAACAGATTCTCAGAAGGATTTTGGTGAGGACTTTGACTGGGCCATTCTGGCACATGAATCTGCTTTACTCTAAACCATTCCACTGTAGCTCTGGCTGTATGTTTAGGGTCGTTGCCCTGTTGGACGGTGAACCTCCTGCAGGGTCTCAAGGCTTTTGCAGGCTACAACTGGTTTTCTTCTAGAATTGTCCTCTATTTAGCTCCACCCATCTTCACATCAACTCTGAAAAACTTCACTGTTGCTGCTGAAGAAAAGCATCTCCCACTGCAAGATGGTACCAACACCACGTATCACAGTCGGGATGGTGCAGTATCTTCATTGTGATGTGTTTTATATGTAAGCCAGCGAATAACATTTTGGTTTCATCTGACCAGATCATTTTCTTGCTTATCATAAATGTGTCCCCTACATGGCTTGGAGACTTTCTATGGCATTCTTTAATCATTGTGTTTCTTCTTGTCACTCTTCATGAAGGCCATATTTGTGGAGTACTAATAGTTGTCCTGTCCACAGATTCCCCCGCCTGAGCTGTACATTTGGCCAGCTCTTGCAGAGGTACCTCCCTGACCTGGCTGTGTTCCTGGGTCTTCATGATGCTGTTTGTTCAGTAATGTTCTCCAACCAGGCCAGAAACAGCACAGTGAGGTTTATTAAGAGATTAAATTACACATAAGTTGGCTCTGGTTAATAATTAGGCATCTTCTGCGGGCAGTTGGTTGCACTGAACTTTATTTAGGGGCATCAGAGTAAAGGGGGCTGTATGCAAATATATGGCATACTTTTTATATTTGTAGGTGTAAAAAATATTCAAAACCGTTCATTTTCCTTCATTTTTATAGCTTTATGTTACTTTGTGTTAGCCTTTCACAAAATATTAATACACTCACCGACCCCTTTATTAGGTACACCTTGCTACTACCGGGTTGGACCCCCTTTTGCCTTCAGAACTGCCTTAATCCTTTGTGGCATAGATTCAACAAGGTACTGGAAACATTCCTCAGAGAGTTTGGTCCATATTGACATGATAGCGTCACGCAGATGCTGCAGATTTGTTGGCTGCATCCATGATGCGAGTCTCCCGTTCCACTACATCCCAAAGGTGCTCTACTAGATTGAGATCTGGTAACTGTGGAGACTATTTGAGTCCAGTGAACTCATTGTCATGTTCAAGAAACCAGTCTGAGATGATTCCTGCTTTATGACATGGCGCGTTATCCTGCTGGAAGTAACCATCAGAAGATGGATACACTGNAACCATCAGAAGATGGGTACACTGTGGTCATAAAGGGATGGACATGGTCAGCAACAATACTCAGGTAGGCTGTGGCGTTGACACGATGCTCAATTGGTACCAAGGGGCCCAAAGTGTGCCAAGAAAAATATCCCCCACACCATTACACCACCACCCTAAACCATTGATACAAGACAGGATGGATCCATGCTTTCATGTTGTTGATGCCAAATTCTGACCCTACCATCCGAATGTTGCAGCAGAAATCGAGACTCATCAGACCAGGCAACGTTTTTCCAATCTTCTATTGTCCAGTTTTGGTGATCCTGTGTGAATTGTAGCCTCAGTTTCTCAGTACCTAATGGCAGTCAGGCTACCTCTGGTGAGCACATGGAGGGCTGTGTGGCCCTCCAAAGAAATGCCACCCCACACCATTACTGACCCACTGCCAAACCGGTCATGCTGAAGGATGTTGCAGGCAGCAGATCGCTCTCCATGGTGTCTCTTTAACGCCTTTAACAGGACGTTAAGGGTGTAATAGAAGAAGGCTCGCAGCATGGCAGGGTCTTAATCTGTCCACATACCAGCAGTCTCCTCATATGGTGTGTGTGTGTGTGTGTGTGTGTGTGTGTGTGGATCATGATCGTTTCAGCAGCCCTGAGCTGAAATCTGATGCCTCTAACACACACCAATCTAAACCCAGTCCTCCCACTGTGCATCCTCGTTCTCCAGCTGCTGTTGTGGACCCTGAGGAGCCTGTGAACAATCAAACACAGCAGTCGAGCTCCAAGTGTTGGAGGAAGAGGACGGACAAGTGAGGAAGAACTGGAGTAAGGTAGGGAAGCAGCTAATTTCTGTTGTCATGCTCTCAGCCTCAGGTGGTGTAACTGTGAGAGGAGTGGCGCTCGTTAAACTTTTGGTCCGTCTATTCTGGGCTGCAACACAACTGAGAGTGACCCATTAACCTGAAGAAGAAAATTATTCTTTAAGCTTCGCCTAAAGGTGATGGTAGGCTATTTTCAGCTCTAACACTGGACTCAAAGGTTCAACAGCTTTCTCAAAAGTGCAACAAAAAATAGGAATCAAAATGTAGAAATGAGGAAATACACAAGCTGCTCCTCTTGTCCCTTTTTAATCTTTGTCCAGTTTAATTTTTACCCTTCCTTTCCATCTTTGTAGCAAAAGAAGCTCAAAACCAGTCATTCCTGAATGATGTCTCACATTACAGCCCTCCAAGGCAATAGATTTTTAGACTGAAAACCTCCAAATAAAATGGCCAATTTTTAAAGATCAGACCATAATTCTCTTATGTCCTACCAAAGACAGAAATGTAAGGAATACATCAGGGTGGCTATCCTGCACAAGACGTTGTTTCTGCAAATCAACCAAAAGAACAGACGTCTGACACGTCTGACAAGTCTGAAATTTTGACTGTTTAGTCTGGGAGGAGTCCTCTCACATCAACACACGTTGCATTTTCTGGTTTCAGCAGGAGGAGGAGAAATTTAAGGCAGCAGCCATGTCTCTGTCAGCAGATCTGAGCTGCCTCCAGAGCAGCCAGGGAGCAGAACGCGAGGCGGCGCTGGCATCGATGGAGAAACAGCTGATGTGTCCCATCTGCATGGAGATCTTCAACAAGCCTGTGGTCATCCTGCCGTGCCAGCACAACCTGTGCAGAAAGTGTGCTAACGAGCTCTATCAGGTCTGGCTTATGATGTGCACACACACGTTTGGGTGGTTATTTGCATGCATTGAACTCAGTCTCTCTACAATGTGTGATCAAACACATCATACATTGTGCACATCAAACTCCAAATAACAATGCTGCATAGCACACATACTCCAAACAAAGCACACACACATGCTGATCTGTGTGTGTGCGGATTATCTGTGTCTAAACTGGGACATGATGATGTTTAACTGGTATGTGGGCAACATTAAAATCAGCTGTTGTCATCTGTATTTAATGCCATTGTTCCAACTGTGCTGAGTTTTCTCTATGCGTTGCATTGAATCGTAGGGACCTAATAAGCCTCCAGCTTTACCGTTTCCTGCAGAGCGTTTACCTGAGAGTTAAAGCCACGTCTGAACACTTCCAGGATTTACTGATAGAGAGTAAAGATTGTATTATTAAAGAACAATAATCAGGTTTCTATCAGTTTGCTACAACAAAATAATTTTGATTTTACAAATCAGAAAATGTATCCGTTTCCAATGTTTTCCAGAGGTTTTCACACCCCTTAAACTTACTGACATTCTGTCATGTAACAACTACAAACTTCAAGGTATTTCCCCACGATTTTTAGGCATCATTGTGACGTGGAAGGAAAATATGATTTGTCTCTTTTGCCCATTTATTGGACAACAACTCCAGCCCAGTCAGACTGGGTGGTATCCAGTATCTGTGAACATTGGTTTTCAAGTCTGTATGTTTAGGCCTGTCCTGCTGGAAAGTGACCCTTCACCCCAGTCTCCAGTCTTCTGCAGCCTCTAACAGGCTTTCTTCCAGGATTCTTCCTGGATTTAGCTCCATTTATGTCTCCATCTACTCTGACCCACATGCCTGTCCGTGCTGCAGAACAGCCTCCCCACAGCATAATGCTGCCACCACCATGCTTCGCAGTGGGGATTTGTTCAGGGTCCACCCTTGTCATGTGTTGTCACCTACATGGCTTGTAGCAAACTGTAAACTGGACTTCTCATGGTTTTCTCGCAACATAACTATTTCCGGCCACTTTTCCATAAAGGAGAGATCTGTGGGAAATCTAGTAGATGTCCTGTCAACAGACTCTCTCACCTTAGCGGAGGATCTCTGCAGCCTCTCCAGCTAATAGGAAGGAATTATAAAACTAAGGAAACACAGAAATCAAGAAAATAAACAAGAACTTCATAACAACAGCTACCAAACCAGAACCGTAACATCTGGATCTAACATGTTTTCAGCATAATCTCTTTCTGTGTGCAGCCATCCTTGTTCCATCCTCGAACCACCATGCTTGTAAACAGTGGACGCTTCCGATGTCCAACCTGCAGACACGATGTGGTGCTGGATCGCCACGGCGTCTACGGCCTCCAGAGAAACCTGCTGGTAGAGAACATCATTGATATCTACAAACAGGAACTCAACCAAATACCAAGGTGGTGAGAATCAACCAAGACGTAAACCAAGAAGTAAAACGTGACTGAATCAAGACTAAAGCAGACATGTTTCTTCTCTAGCCCTCTTCCTCCTCCTGCACCACCTCCTCCTCCTCCTCCTGCTGCTGAGGCAACCTGTTCCGACCACGAGGGTGAAAAGTTGAACATCTACTGTCTCACCTGCCAGCTTCCTACATGTTCTTTCTGTAAGGTATTTGGAGCTCATCAGTCATGTCGAGTGGCCCCTCTGACAGACGTCCACCAGCAAAAGAAGGTGAACTGATGAGCCGTGTTGGGTGTGTGTTATTTTCTGCCATCACACACGTATTAACTCGCATCGTTCAGTAGCAACAGTTTTACAGACGTTGTGGCTTTTCTGAGGTCAAGCTTCACATGGCTGAAGAAATATTTTTGTTGTGGTGTTTTTCAGGATGAGCTGAGTGAAGGTATCACTTCTCTGGTTGAATTCAGTGACAGAGTCCAGGCTCTCATCAGTGAGATAGACGAGACTTGTAAAGCTGTTGAGGTATGTTTGTTTATTTCACATCAGCCCTTTTCAGAAGATAAACCTGTAAACACAAACCCCAGTTTACATCTCCACCAATTGTCCAGAACTCGTTGCTTGAGGCAGCTCACCACCCATAACAGTGTGTTCATTCATAGGTGATGCCATATCATCTCCACGAGATCTAGATCTGGACTTTGACTCTACCAAGGACTCTCCTTTTCCCAATTCTCAGTCAGTCCTTGGTGGATTTACTTGCATGCTTGGGTCATTGTCATGTTGCAGGGTCCAGTTCTGCGTCCGCTTTAATTTATTTACAGATGGTCTCCCATTTTCCTCAAGCACTCTGTGATAGGCGGTAGAATTCATGGTGGATTCTGTGATGCTGAGCTGGCCAGGTCCTGCTGCAGCAAACCGTCTCCAAATTTTGACACTTTCACCTCCATGCTTGTATGAGGGGTTTCTTTCCTGGGGCATTGTATTTGGTTTACACCAAACACATGTAAACTTTAACTGGGAACTCGTCTGTCTGGAGAACATTATTCCAGTAGTGCTGGTCCTTGTCTACGTTGTCTACGTTGTCTCTGGCAATCTTCAGGCTGGCCTTTATGCTTTTATTAGAGAGCAATGGTTTCATTCGTGCACACCTGCCATGAAGATTCAATGCAGTCTCTTTCTGATTGTTCATATACACAGCAGCAAGAGCCTGCCAGAGGCCACACAATACCCATTTAGGTTTTTTTGGAGACTTCTCTAAGCATCTTGCAGTTTGCACTCAATGAGAACCTGCTTGGATGGTCTGACTTGGGCATGTAAGCAGTTGTTTTGATTGTCCTCCACTTGTAGACTATTTAAAATTATTTTAAGAGCTCATTTGATACCTTTGACTCACAAGCTTCTACCATCTTCTTCCTGAAGGCCTCAGAAAGCTCTTTGGATTTCATCATGTTGTTCATTTTCATCTTAACAGGAGTTAAGTCAGGAGTAAACCTGTTTTAATCCGGGTAAACCTCCTTTATTATGCTGAGTAACAATGTTCCAATCATGCGAACCTGATGTTATAAACTTGTCTGTGATTTCAGACATTTTAAATAAGAATAAATGTGGGGGTGTACTAATTTATTCCACTGCTGGGGGTACTGGGTCCCGGACTTGGCCTGCGCGGCGGTAGATGGTGGTATGGCTGGGTCAGGGGGGCTCGGTGTGCTACATCTCGCTCTGTGCCTCTTTGGCCTGGGGGCTGCTGCTTCTGTGCCTTGCTGGAGACCCATTTCTGTGCTTGGCGTATGGCTGCCCTGGGGTGATGCTTTATGTCTGGCTGCTTCAGACTGCTGTGGGAGCCGGGTCTACCTGCCCTTTGCTGATCTTAGGTGCCATCATATGTAGCTCCTCCAGC
>JAHUTJ010074566.1:0-10140 GCA_036250325.1 Characodon lateralis
CCATCACCTAACTAACAAGCACCGTTCTACACAAAGGGAATAACAATGACTACCTAACAATAATAATAAAAGAAAAACATATATGCGCATTTAGTGTCTATGAAGATCAAACCAGTAGGTTTATGGACAAAATGTGTAATTTGGGTTAAATGGAAAGAGAAACCCTCCTGGTGCTGATGTCTCACAGCGGTCAGCTGATAAAACAGTGGGGCCACGCCCCTTTAGCCACAACCACCTGATCGCCCCATATCTTGACAAAGGGTCATAAAACTCTGAGGTGGGAACTCAGTGGAAAATCTCCAGCAATAAAACTGGAACAAAGAGTGGTCCGGTGAGGCCCAGACCACAGTTGTTTTGAATGAAAAACTTTTAAAAGTCCCAACTTTTAACTCCTGGCTGATTTGAGATCAGCCGGACAAAACATTAACCAAGCACAATTCAGCAGCGCTTGGACACCAAATCAAAATACAGCTCAGCATAACATAATTCAATCAGTATTGCATGCAACAAGTTAATACCTGAGATTAACTACTGGTGATCCTACATCACCTTAACTATGCCTCATCCTGCCCAGACCTCTAAATACATTTAATATGAAAAGAACGAAGTTACTTTGAAGTTGATTTCTGCTCTCCACCGGTCGAGGAGGGATCAGGTCTGAAGAAAAAGGAGGGGAGGGGGGCCATGCGTCCGTGATCAAATTAAAGAAAAAAACGGTAATTTCTCATCCGTCCAGGAGGGGAAAAGATGAACCGTTAGTAGACTGCATTTCACAAGCAGGAAAACTCATCTCTTTGGAAATAGAACCTCTGTGGGTTTTCACCTGCGCCTGGTGTCGGCATGGTCTTCGATCAATAAATAAATCTCCTGACCATCTCGTATCAGACAGATTTCCAGCTTTCAAGCTCTTCCGGGAATGGCCTTGTGGAACAAAAGTTTGCCTGCGAGCTTTTGTCTCTCCAGATATGCGCCTCCGTTTCACTGTCCTGTGAGAAAGGCAGGAAATGGCAACGAAACTCTGCATCTCAGCCAGTTTATGCTCCCAGTGACGTCAGAGCTGCGACGTCTATTGAGCTGCATGTGTCAAAATGTGCGACCAAAATGAATGGCCCCAAGATCCCCCGTAGGTTTGAAGGGTGTGATTAATCGCAGTCTTTGAAGCTACTGGGTCCATCCATCATAGGAGCTGAGACTCAATGATCCATGATCCATGAAGAAGCAAAAGAAATAAAGAAAAAAAAAAATACTGTCCCTGTGTTCCTCTTGGCAGGAACGGGAGTTCACAGTTCAGTTTGTTTCTCAAAAGGCCTATGACTGGGCAGGACAAGGTTAGCCTGGGCAGGACTAAACTCTGACTAACTCATATCTGTCTATGTCATTCAATGAGGAAAATACAAAAACAATACATTCACATCATCATCACATTCTTTTTGGTCATCAGCTCTGGTAACCCTGAGACAAAGTGAAACAACAATAAAAAGAAAGAGAAAAAAACAAGATAACTAAATAATGGGGTCATAGCTTAGTCGTCCAATTCCAGTCAGGCACGGGAATCAGCCTGTGGCATTGGCAAAGGTAGCGCTATGAACCATGGGTCAATAAATGTGAAGGAATCAATCCTGGTTTGTAACCAGCTATGCGGTGTGTTATCTTAACAGAATCCAATGTTTAACATGGGTTTAGGTTTAAACAAATTAGCTGTTTCAAATGATGATGGGATTTAACATAACTCCTGTTTCTGGAACATTTTAGATCGGAAAAAGGAGAGGAAAGAAAAGTAATATAATAATAATGGAACTGCACTACTTAGGCTATCAGCCAGGTGTGTTTGTGGAGGTTGCAAGGTGTCTGCTATGCTAGACTTTAGGATTTTCTCTACTAAATCCAGCAGAACTCGGCAAGTATCCGTGCCTCGGTGAGACCACCTACAGTAAACCAACCTCTCTTAATAAGACTTTGCATCAAATCTCTGGCAGCATGTGTGTCCATTAAATCATTCTTAATCACTTCTGTTAGGGTCTGCAGTGCATGCAGAAGGTTAATGGAAAAATAGCATGCAACTTGCAGTTTAACACTGTGTATACCTGAAAGGTAGTGATATTTTTAACAGTTCCTGTTGAAGACAGTTGTTAGTGGTTAGTGCATGTTAGTGTGAGTTTAGGAAACGTGCACCTATTTAAACTGTTCCTACGCACTGATCTCTCCTTTTCCGGACATGGAGACAAGCTTTGTTCTTGGGGAGGAGAGTTTGATGTAGAACTTCATCTGGTTCAGCAAAAGAGCAGCAGATGGGATAACGATGTCATTTGGTGCTGACTTAATGAAGCTGCATGTCTGTTAAGGCTTTGCGAAATAGGACCCCAGAATGCAGACGAGCAGGCAGCGTGAAAAGGATGAAAAAGGATTTAATAACTACAAAAAAACAAAAAGTCACTCCCAGAAGGAGGCAGGAACCAAAACAACAAACGGACAGGCAAGATAGGCAAAAACAGATATGGGCAAGTTGGTAAAACAGGCTTGGCGTGAATCACAGAACCAGAGCGTGATCTGAAAACAAGACATGAGCATGAGAAATGTTTCTGCAATGAATGACAGAACAGGTGTGTATATATGGAGTGTAAACCAGGTGAAGCAAGACAGATTAACTAGGTGCAGGTGAACCGAATAAAGTTGATTAACAGAGAACACAACGTGACAGGAGCAAAACATGGCTTGAACAGAACGCAAATCCAAGGAAACAAACTAATAGAACTATAACTAGAAAAACATGAAACAAAAGCATAAACAGGAAAATAATAAAACAGAAGCATGATTCAAAACTTGAACAGTGAAAAACATAAGGAAAAAACCTGAAACCAAAAACCAAACAACCCCAAATCATAACATGTCACAGTTAGGAGGAATTTGTTACCTCCTGCTAATTTTGGAGCTGGTTCAACCCAGTTTGTCTGAAGGTAGAACCAAAGTAATGTAAGCCCCCCTTCGCTGAAGCGGAGGTTGACCGATTGGTTGGGATGGTTGAAACTGGCAGCACTTTAAGCATCCTTGGATGTAGACCTGAGTGTCGTGAGACGTTGAAGGCCAATACGCCATCTGCTGGAGGGTGTGGAGTGTGGCTTTGTAGCTCCTATGGCCCCCTACAGGAGAGTAATGGGCGTAGGCTAATGTGACCCCCCCTTTGGTCGATTGGAACAATGCTGAAAGCATGGGAGAGCTGTTTGATGCCAATCTGCACACTGGAGGTGCACACTTTGTCTGTCTTAAGGAGAGCGCGGAGCCTGTCTGCTAAGAGGAGTGTGTGGCTGTGTTGTGCCTGGCACACGCGGTCATACAGCTCTCTACCAGTTGATAATTTCTCTACCCAGAAAGCTAGAAGCACTTCTGGTATGAACATGGTTTCCAGGTGTACATCTTCCACCACTTTGGGGTTGTGAGGTTTCACACCTGGGTTCTTTAAAGAGTGAAGAAATGATGCATGACTGCATCTGGGAGGAGTTTTCTGGGTGGCTCTGAGGTGCCCCTGTCTGGCACTGATGAGGGCCTGAGAAGTTCTTTGGGCTCCTCTAAGCTGGCAACCTGGTTTGTCACCAAGGATGGTTTGCTGCTTGCACCCAGTGGTGTTTGCACCTCCGCCTGGACCCAGAGTTGGTCCTGGTGGCAGTCAATGAGTGGGGCCAGCCTGTCCAGCAGGTCCTGGCCACCAAGGAAAAGCGCTTTGTTCAATGTACACATATAGAAAGGGTACACCAGAGTCATGTCTTTGAGTGTGATGTCCATCTCCACCCAGCTGGTGATGCTTACATCACAAGCTTCAGCCTGAAATAGTTTAATGAGGTAGAGCATGGCTCTACTCACCTTGAACAAGACTGAGCCCATCAGGTTGATATCTGATCCTGTTTTAAAATGGAAACTCAGTTTGACATGTCCTCCTATACTGGTGAGATAGTATAGGTAACCTGTATGTTCATTTTTGCTCAGTTTACTTTTAGAACCATGGAAAAGTGGTTTGTTGTGTTTCTCCTGGAGAGGTCCCAAGGGGTTCTTGGAGTTTCCCAGGATTGTCTCCCCATCCGTGCAAGTAGACTCCGATGGCTGTGGAGACTGTGTCCATGCCTAGTCGTGCTGGCGGGGGTTTTGGATCCGGTTTCACTGGATGGTCAGCTGCCTCTAATGATGGTGGAGGTTGGGCGCATGCCTGGCGCACTGATTCTGTCAGAATCTTGTGGAAGGCAACCTCTGTCTCCTCGGGTTCCATCCTGCATGTTGACTCCAACCTTTACCATCAGGCTTACCTTTGGGCCTCACGTGATGGTCAGGTCGTCTGTTCGACCGGAAGTGGTCCGGCAACTTTGACTGTGGCTGGTACTCATTACCAGCCCCTCGGTCCAGCTGACCTAACATACGTTGTTCCCTTAACCTGTTCTTAACATGGGTTCTGTTTGAAGGCATTTCTCGGCCTTCTAACGCAAGACTGTCTTCTTCTGTGTGCACCTGTAAAACTCTAGCCTCACCTTCTGATCCATTAGTAGGGCTTGCACGTGTTTCCCACGCCATCTGAGTGTATTTACGGATCTCCTGCATGGTGAGGGTTTTTGTTTTACAGTACATAGTAACATCGTAACGTACGGTTTCATGAAGGTTGTGGAGGAATAATGATTTAAAAGCATGTTCCTCCTCTATGCTGGGAGCATTACCGCCTTGGAAGTAAACGGCTCTCAGGTGCTGGTAATACTCTCTGGGTGCTTCGCTTTTATTTTGCTGGATAGCCAAAGCACCAAGTGTTGTGGAGGCCCGGTCCGTGTACACAGAATATTCTTCCCTTAAACTTCGCAGAGGGTTGAATAACGGTCTCAGACTGCAGGGGGCAGGTTCTCCATGAAAATATGGATGCTCCTGGATGTTGTCTTCCAGATGAGCTTCAGCTTTTCCTGTGCTGATGGGCAGCACAGGTCTAAAAGGCAGCGTTTGACTTCTCTAAGATAATCATCAATGTTTGATTCCTCATTATTAGGGTCAAAACGCTCTTATGTCTTGGGCAAGAGACTCAAGTTGGCATGTGCACAATCCACTCTCAGGAATTGGTGCTGGCCCATCTGAGTCATCATCTGAAGGTTCACTCCTGCTGCATGCCTCGTGTGTCAGGGCATCACCCTTCACCCTTGGGGGAGGCACTGGAGGCTGCTCATGGTACAATGGTGGGCCCTGTTCTCCCTGGACTCGAGTCCTGGGCAGCGGTTGAGGGCGGCATGAACCACCTGAATCCCCGAGAAGGCTCTCCTGTCGCCTTGGCGGAGATGAGGGATTGTAGAGCAGGGTCCTGCAAGTCAAGCGTGAAGGCTGCTCGCCCCTAAAACTTGAACCATCTTCTAGTGAGTCCACCGCCAGGTATTGTTCATGGCTGTCTACTACAGTGGGGTGTTGACACCGCACCACTGAATCTAATCTGCCTACTCATACCTGTTCTGGACTCTGTGGATGTGTGGGCAAAACCACAAGCTTGGGAAGGTTGTCTCTGGAGAGCAGATTCTACATCTTCCAGCTCTGAGTGGAAGGTTCTCTCAGGGTGTTGAACGTGTGGCTCAGCTTCAGAGGTTTCAACCTGTGAGACAGGATTTATCTCCACCCCGCAGTCCTCTGGGGATGGGGGTGTGTCCTGGCTACGCTCAGCTACCTCCAACCTTCTGGTTGCTTCCAACTTCTCTTCCTCTTCTAACAGTTCACACCTAGTTGCATCTATTCTCTGCAAAGCATTATACAGCATAGACTGCAGATTAACACACTGGTCTCTTTCCAAAAGTACCCTTCGCTGATATAAAAGAGTGAGCTGTCCTAACACATCGGCCACCTGTGTGTCTTTTGGTGGGTTCTTAATGACCTGGAACAATTCCTCTATCCTTGCTTCACAATCCTCAATGCTATAATCATTAAGAGCTTTACGCTCCTCTGATGACAATAAAATCAAAGCTCCAATTGCTTCCTGTGCCTGCATTTCTGTGGGGCCCTCCTGACTCACATCTCCAGCTGCAGTCTGGGATGTTTTCTCCATCTTTGGCCAAAATGCACAACAACAAACAAAGCTGTTCAGCTATGAATGACCACTAAAATTACCAGTAGTGACAATTAGCAGTAACAAACAGACTAAGCACTCAGCTATCTGTGTGATTCATATATATATATATATATCTTACAGGTGTATAGGTTTGCTTAAAATGGGCACACAGGTTTGACCGTTCAAACTGTGGCTTACCCAAGTCTATGCTTTAATGGAATTGATCAAGCAAAACACACAAAAAATTTTTTTGAAACAAAACCCAAATTTTAAAATAAAATTTTAAAAGTGGGATAAATAAAACTAAAACATTCAACGCTATTCTTAGCTTCAAATGGATGTTAGTGATGCATAGTATGGGTTATTTACTCTTTTGTAGGGCCAACCAAGTTAGACAACTAGTTAGTTATGCGAGTCTGGTTAAAACATGCTTCACACACACAAGAAAACCCAGCAAAAATACATACATTTCAGAGCAGAAGTGGCAATGAATAATAGATAACTTGATTTTAGCTCAAGCTATGTCCTTTGATCATCAGTGATGGGATTATCTGCCTGTGTTAATAAAACTAATCAAATTAGTTAAATTCTGTGGCAGCAACTGTAATTCTCACTAGTGTCCGCAAGGTGGCATTAAACACCTGACTGCAACGGAGAAAATCCTGTTGCAATGGCCATCAGACTGTAGTGTTGCTTCCTCCCTGACTGGGAGAGGATACCTCCTACTGTGCCAGGAAGTTTTGCTTGCTCTGGCAACAAGCTGACTACGCTACAGCTCTAACCCAACAGGGCTTGCATTGACAAGCTGGCAATTTACGTTGAATTTCACCATAAACTACACAAAACGTCCACCTTGCGTACACAAAAGAACCTTAGAAAAACTATTATTACTATTCGGAGTATATTATTACTTGGTCCGGCGAGGCCCAGACCGCAGTTGCTTTGAATGAAAAACTTTTAAAAGTCCAACTTTTAACTCCAGGCTGATTTGAGATCAGCCGGACAAAACATTAACCACGCCCAATTCAGCAGCGCTTGCACACCAAATCAAAACACAGCTCAGCATTACATAATTCAATCAGTATTGCATGCAACAAGTTAATACCTGAGATTTACTACTGGTGATTCTACATCACCTTAACTGCCTTATCAGGCCCAGACTTCTAAATGCACCTATGCGGTTTAATATGAAAAGAACGAAATTACTTTGAAGTTGATTTCTGCTCTCCACCGGTCGAGGAGCAGGTCTGAAGAAAAATGGAGGGGCGGGTGGATCACGCGTCCGTGATCAAATTAAAGAAAAAAACGGTAATTTCTCATCCGTTCAAGAGGGGAAAAGATGAACCATTAGTCGACTGCATTACACAAGAAGGAAAACCCATCTCCTTGGACATAGAACCTCTGTGGGTTTCCACCTGCGCTGGGTGTCGGCATGGTCTTCGATTGGTAAATAAATCTCCTGATCTTCTCATATCAGACAGATTTCCAGCTTTCAAGCTCTTCCAGGAATGGCCTTGTGGAGCAAAAGTTCGCCTGCGAGCTTTTGTCTCTCCAGATATGCACCTCCGATGCACTGTCCTGTGAGACAGGCAGGAAATGGCAACGAAACTCTCCATCTCAGCCGGTTTATGCTCCCAGTGACGTCAGAGCTGCGACCTCTGTTGAGCTGCGTGTGTCAAAATGTGCGACCAAAATAGATGGCCCCAACATGACAAGCTAACTCACACAGCCATACAAATAATCCAAAAGGTTGAAGGTCATATGAACACAGGTTTATGTTTTATTAATGCTACTTTGATCCCAGATGCAATTCAGATTTCATAAAGTCAATCAAGCAATTAGGATACGATCTCCAGGTATTCTTTATAGAGCAGAGCTGCCCTTGCACACGTAGGCATCCAGCTTCTCTAAATGGTATGCTGAATGGAAAAGAAAAAAAAAAAACATATGTGAGGCCTATAAAATTCACTCAGACTTGAGAAATATAATTTCACCCTTAATTAACATATGCATTTTTTTTATTTGTTCATTATTTTGATATGTTCCCACCCAGTTGACAGAGGCCTAGTTGTACGTTTGCAGTGTGCATAATGTTGTAAAGGTCACTTCAAGTCCCTTGTTACCAATTAGCTAATGCACATTGGCTATGTGTCACGTAAAATGTGAAGTAAGCAGTTTGCAACGGTGTTGATGTGAATGCATGGATGCAGCTGCATTGTATCAGCTAAAACACACTCTAACTCCTAGTTGGTGAAGCCAACGTTTGGCATCTCACGTTCTTGGTCAGATCCATCACATCCATGTACTTGGGTTCAAAAGACATGTGACTCAGCGGTTATGTTTGCCTTTGGTAGACATTCTATGGCTGTCATGTATAAATACCATGAGAAGGCTCCAAAGGTATCCCACAGAGATACAGGAAAGCTGAGGTCAACACTGAACGAATTAAACCAGAACATGTGATTTCACAGGTGGCTCAAAACCCAGGAAATCACACACCTTCAATGTAGAGCAGCCTTAAAATGACCCTTTGTGGGACATGCTTTATACTTCTAGAAGTGTAGTTTGGCGTCTGGATTAAGCACAGTATTTGGCCATTTATATGTGACTGCAGTCAAAATAAAGAAATCAAAGTATTTACATGAAAGTAAACAAAACAAATCTGTGCTTAATCGAAGAAATCTTTGAATTCTAAATTATTCTTGAACAAGAACTGGTTTAATTGCACAGCATTCTTGGGGTTTTAAGGCAGGTTACAGCCCAGTGAGTGAAAAACCATAAGTTTTATATTTTAAAAGAATCTTATCAATAAACCAAATTTTGTCAGGTCTCCCAGATTTTTGTTTTAAAAAGCAGTTAATATTATAATTTTTTTTATTTTTCAAAATGAAAAAAATATTTGACATGTTCTGGAAGAGTTATATAACCTGGTATGGAATGACCTGCTGGACTTCTACACCTCCTTACGTTTGTTCTCACTGTTTGCTGTGTCACTTTGTTTTCATAAGCAGACTGGTCAGTGATTAACTCTGACATTTAGGGGACACCTGCCAGTTTTGTAATTTGTCATGTCCCGTTTTTTTTTTTCCAGAAATTAGTCGCCGCCGGTGACCAGTTTGACATGGTCTTCATTGATGCAGACAAGAGTAATTATATCAACTACTACAACTTTATCATGGATAACAACTTGTTGACATTGCAAGGGGTTATATGTGTCGATAACTCGCTCTTCAAAGCAAAGGTTTATCTTAAAGACACGACAGATAGCAACGGCCTGGCGCTTCGAGAGTTCAACCAGTTTATTGCAAATGATCCCCGGGTAGAGCAGGTATGCCTCTGTACTACATTCAAGTGTTTGATTGTTTATCCTTTTTAATGGTAATGTTCCTCGTTCTGTTCGAAAGGTCATAGTCCCTCTCAGAGATGGTATCAGCCTTATCCGGCGTGTATCTGTGGCCTCAACACATTTGCTGTCTCAGGTACTCTTGGCCTTCGTTGATACCTTCCTCTTGGTATGGTTCTCACTAAGCATGCCTGTGTGTTGGATGTTGTCCATTAGGCTAACATAACAGACGATGAAGTTTTCCGTGGCGTCCAGGGGCGTTCCATACTAAATCGAATGCGCCTGGATGGAAAGGTAGCCTACGTGACTGGTGGCGGGCAAGGCATCGGCCGAGGGTTTGCTCACGCCCTGGGTGAGGCTGGTGCCAAGGTTGCTGTGGTGGACATGGACCACACCAAAGCTCAGGCAGTGGTTAAGGAGCTCTTCCTTAAAGGTGAGCAGCATGGCCGTTAAAGGGAATTGTCTTGTAAAAGTAAAGAACTTGGTCACAGTTAGTCATATTTAGTCACGCTTAGTCTCATTTAGTCATGTTTAGTCCCATGTAGTTACATGTAGTTGCTTTTAGTCGCATTTAGTTATGTTTAGTCGCATTGAGTATTATTTAGTCACTTTTAGTTGCATTTAGTCATATTTAGTCACGCTTAGTCTCATTTAGTCATGTTTAGTCCCATGTAGTTACATGTAGTTGCTTTTAGTCGCATTTAGTTATGTTTAGTCGCATTGAGTATTATTTAGTCACTTTTAGTTG
>JAHUTJ010074566.1:10240-26852 GCA_036250325.1 Characodon lateralis
CATTTAGTCATCTTTAGTCACATTTAGTTGTATTTAGTCACATTTAATCATATTTAGTCACGTGTAGTCGAGCTTAGTCATGTATGGTCACATTTAGTCGCATTAAATTACATATAGTCACATTCAGTCACGATTAGTCTCATTTAGTCATGTTTAGGTAAGTTTTTCTCACATTTTGTTATGTTAAGTCGCATTTATTCACATCGAGGTGAACTGTGTGGTATGCATTTCCACGCCCCCCCACCACACACACACTCTGATGCCCAGTGTATAATTTAGTCTCAGTTTAAGTCCAGAAATTCTGCGAAAGCCTCAGAGGTTTATTAGAAAACATTAGTGAACAAACAGCATCACGAAGACCAAGGAACACAGAAGACAAGTCAGTGAGAAACTTGTGAAAAATTTTAAAACAGGGTTATGACACAGTATTCCAAGCTTTGAACATCTCATAAAGCAATGCTCAATCCATCATCTGACAAATGAAACAGCAGACCTAATCTACTAAAACATGGCCACCCAACTAAACTTACAAAGGAAAGCATTAATCAAAGAATCTGTTGATAGGACAACTATTAGCCATGCGCTCCACATCTAGCCTTCATGACGGAGTAACAAGAAGAAAGCCAAAGGAAGTCCTGCTTGCCAAAAAGCCAAAAAGATACACATAATGAATGGAGAAAGGTGCTCTAGATAAATTAGACCAAGGTTTTGGAAAACTAACACTTCATGCACAACGTGTTCAGTGTTGCCTACAGTAAATCCTGGTCAGGACAACATCATGCTGTGGGGATGCTTTTCTTCAGCAGGGATAGCAATGCTGATCATTGCCGATAGAAATATTGATGGAGCTAACTGTAGGGAAATCCTGGAAGAAATCCTGTTGGAGGCTGCAAATGACTTGAGACAGGGCTGGAGGTTCAACTTCCAGAATGACAATCAACATAAATATACAGCCAGGGTGGTGCAGTAGTTTGTATCAAAACAAATTCACGTATTAGAGTGGTTCAGTTAAGGTCTAATTTTAACTCCAACATAGAAACTGTGGAAGTACTTAAAAATTAATGTTCACATACATTAAAAGATTAACTGCATTGAAAGGTAAACTATCAATAATTATTAATACTATGAATAATAATTCTCCTTCCAATTCACTATTACACCCTACTTTGTGTTGGTCTATATAATCCTAAATAAAATATGTTGTACATTGTAGTTTTAATGTGACAAAATGTAAAAAGGTTCAAGAGGTATGAATATTTTTGGTTTCTGCTGATAGTAGCAATTTGAATTGTATAAGTCTGCCATTCATTCCCTGCGTCTGCATTATTATATGGCGAATGAATCAAAGGGTCAAAAGTAAATTTACTTTGCTTTTGTTCAGTCATGACTGAAATAAAACAGTACCCTTACAGGTAAAAGCTCCTTTTGTGTACGAGGCACTTGAAATATTTAAATGACACTTTGAAAGGAAAATGAAGCATCCTTGAGTCCCTGGTAGTGTCTTAGTGGACCTAAACTGGGTAAACGGGCTCTATGCTAGGTATAATGTAATGACTTGAGCATTTAGCAGTAGGTAGTTTCAAAATTTATACATTTCAACTGACCACGTTTTGATGATAATTGCAGTTTTAAAATGTATTTTTAATGATAAATTGTGTTACCAGATTTAGTTTTTGACCAGCAGATGGCAGCATACTAAAGGCTAAATTGTAGGTTCCTTGGTGCCTGTGGTGGTGTAATATTTAGTTTTTCTTTTATAGAATGAAACATCCCATAGATAAATTCTTTAATGTTTCTTATCAAAAGCAAACTGTCCATATTTCCCTTTTCCAGGCGTCCACGCCATTCCCATCAAAGCTGACATCAGCAAGTCAGACGACGTGCAGAGGATGGTCGACACCATCGTCTCTAAATGGGGAGCGATCCACATCGCCTGCAACAACGCCGGCATCAACAGGAACTCGGCCAGCGAAGACACCAGTTTAGAGGAGTGGGACCAGACCTTTAATGTGAACCTGAGGGGGACGTTCATGTGCTGTCAGGTGTGTGCAGGACGGCTGAGTTAAACTGTGGTGGTTTTGTGTAATCATGAGGGCTACATTTTAGCAATCAGTGTCTAGGTTTTTGGGTTAATCACTGAGCACTCAAAAAAATTACTCTAGCTTATAGAGGTAAAGTGACAGTACATAGTTGGGCTTAGATGCCAAGAACCTGACAGAGAACCTCTGATATTTTGATTCAAGTGTATTTGTTGGTTCCTCTGATAAAGCTCTTTTAAAAAGCCTTCTGATGAATCTTTGAAGTAGCGAAGGTACACACGGAAACATTTGCTGTTACCTTTCCATGAGCTTTGTAATTTTATTTATGTCCTTTGCCATCCTCCTCACTGTGCATGGCGTCAAGATAAGTTTGAATCTTCTTAAAATTTAGATTTTCACAGTTCCAGTTGTTTAACACGTTTTAATTATTGTTTTGTAAAAATGGCCCAATTAGATGAAGAGCTATTTGATTAGGCAATTTAGTCTGAATTATGAAGAGCAACACACACCTGTTTTTCTTGATTGACATGTTTTTTTGTCTTTTCCATTTTGAAGAGGGGCCTAAAAGAAATCAGGCATGTTTTTTAGATCATTCCCATACCATGAAGTCATGGTATAACATCATTAAAAATCCTAGACACCATGATCATCTTAGAGTAAAGCATAAATTACATTAATGCTTTAGTTAAATTGTTAGGGGCATCAATAACTGTGACACCAGTGAATTTGTTTGAAACTATGGTTTCCTAACGTAGGATATTTTTTTCCCAACAAAAAAAAGTAGCCAAACAGCAAAAGTCTGATTTTTCTAATATTTTTCTAATATTTCTCCATTGCATTACAAGACCCGTAAATGTGGTGGATGTGCCTTAAAAGGGTGCTTTATTTTATTTGATCATTTTCAGGATATAAATCAGGCCTAGAATCAGGAACCACATTTAAAGGTAAGACTGAAGGAAAGCATAATAAGGAGAAAACTAATATTGTTCAATAAACACATAACTCTTACCAGATACATGAATGATACATCTGTTGTCTAAATAGTAATAGGGCATCTCCTTCATGTAGATTTTTAAAATTTTAATAAAATAGTTTATTAAGATGATTTAATCTGAGACGTGTCTTTGAAATGAACCTGATTTCAGCTTTTTTCCAGATATATTGTTCACTCATTCTCTCTGAATTATACAAAATAAAGAGGAACTAAACCCAAAATCAACTTTTATTTTTGCAGATAAACTGTATAAACTGGGGCTTAAGTTTGTTATCTTTACGTTACTGTGCTATTTTTCTTAATTTCATGTAAACTTTAATTCTGCAATGTTGGTCCTGATATTTGTCTTAGTGCTGCCCTCTTGGTGTTGAACGGTGGCTACTGCAGTTGAATATTCCTATTTGTTCAAACGGTACAGCTTGGTACCTACTTATGTCACAGTCCCCACGTTCGGGTAAAACCATCACTCTGACACGCCCCTGTAGCGAGTCAGGTGTCGCAATTGTTCCTCTACTGCCTCGGCAGTGCCAGCTTCAGACTTCGCTGAGTCAGCGTCTTGAGCCAGCAGCTCGAACTGATCAGACTCAGGCCCGCTGGGCTCCACAGAGCTTCTCTAAACCTCAGATAATGAGGGGGTGCTGCCACTTTCCGTCGTCCTTCTGACCACACCCCTGCTTAATCCCCCTTTGCTCATCGTCACTCTTGGCACACATTTTTCAAAATTTGTCTGGGTGTGGGGGGTTTACTTTTGGTTTAGGTCCAGTTCAACTATCCTGCAATAAGCATAGTCCAGTAATTAAGTTATATGGAGGTTTTAAAAAGCCTGGCTTCAAAATTGCTAAAATCTCTATGGTTTAAAGTCCTTTAGTTTTCTTAGTTTTCTTAGACTGTCTGAAGCACAGAATAATACAACAGTGCCCCATACCAGCTTGTTGCTGTACACTGCCACTCAGCTGGCTCAAAAGAAAGCCACTTCCTTTTTCTCTGGCCATGTTCAGCCACATATATCCCAGACAGGTGAAAGTGATGGTGCACCACGCATCACTTTTAAGGTTAAGTTGTTTTAAAGCTAAAGCTGTTTATCTATGATCGGTGGTGCCTGTTGGGCAGCTGACTGCAGGCTGGCTACCAGATCGGATAGGCCGACTGATTAACAGCTGATGTAATGAGATGAATCAATCAGTTGGCCAATTGTTTTTTCATTTATTAAATACTTAAAAAACAAGAATGTCCAAGAATGTGGACTTCTTCTGAGTTTATTAATTAGTTTTTAGAGGGTAGGGATATGTGCTTTGATGCATGAATGGGGATTTTTTGTTTGTTGGATTTAGAGTACTCCCTCTTTTGAGCCACCTGCAGCAGATTGTTTCTCCTTTTTCTTTTGGGGAAAAAAACCTTCTAATTCAGTTAAAAGTGGGATCGGCAGGTCAGCCCTCAAAGACGAGCATAAATCAGGAAAATCCTGATTAATGTACATAATAATATGGGTTAACCTCACTTGTGTTACTGTACTAGAGGAAATACTTAAAAAAATGTTCTGTGCAGTGAGCACTTGAAAACTATTATTAAACCTATTATAAATGTAATGCTTAGCATGTTAAGTTACACAGTTGTAAGGAAAAGCTGTTAAATAACTTTTAACATTTTATTTCATATGTTAGTATAAATACAATGAAAGCATTTTTTACTCAGGGTTATTACAGCCAGGACTGCACAAAATCAGCAATCAAAGGGTAAAGGAATGAAAGTATGAATATGTGCATGTTCTTCTTCTTTAGTTGTAACCACAGCAGCACATTTAAATGCACAACCTACAAATCTTCAGATCCTTTTCAACAGCGATCCTGCTTCTTGTGATAAATGTGATGAAACTACATGTTTTCCTGTTGTTCTGTGCTCAGCCTCTCGGTGCGGCTTGTAGTAATAAGGTCTCTCTTCCCCCTGAATCCTTGCCTCAGGCGGCAGGTCGAGTGATGTTAAAGCAGGGATATGGAAAGATTATCAACACTGCCTCCATGGCCAGTCTAATAGGTGAGTAATGATTCTATTCTCCTTTCTCTCTCTCGTTCTCTGGAGCTGCTCGGTGTCGACATTTAATCTCTCGATTTGGCGTGGGGCGTTGGGCCAAGAAAAAGGGGAGGAAGGAGGGTGTACACATCAAACTAAGTACAAAGGTTGCAGTTTTGTCTGTTTACAAGGCTCTTACTGCCAACTTGAAACAGGATTAGTCAGGTTTAACTCCAGTTCAGCTGTTCCAATAAGATGCATCCACCGCCTCTTACGATAAGAAACACAAAGTGTTGTGATTGCTTCTCTCTGAGGCGGTTTTGCATCATAATAAACATCCCCTCTCTGCGGAGCGTGTGGAGGATGTGGAAGGCAACCTGAGGTCCAACTTGGGAGGGGAGGGATCCTGTGCGGAGGCAAAAAGAAAAAACATCAACCTGTGCCGGGGGCCTCGTTCGAGCAGCAGAAGACACTTTGAGAGTTTGGCGAGAGCCTAGTAAAAGTCACACCTCTCCAACCGGTTACTCCAGCGGAGCAGCAACAGCTCATCAGCAGTATAGTCAAATCGCCAGTAAAACCGAGCACCATATGGGCCCCGGTCCCGACTGCAGGGGCAATTTGTAAAATAAGAGATTGCTGGTAAATAGAGGCAGGCATTAAGAAAATGATCAATTACTCGCATTACATCTAGTCCTTCAGGAATTTACTTTATCGCTCTCGACATCTGTTATAATATTGTCATAATGTGTAATCAGATGGGAGCCGTACGAATCGAGTGGAAGCCAGAAATGCAGCTATAAACGTCCAATTAAAATGCACAATGACAGCTTTTTGTCCATCTGCTGGATAAAAGAGTGTGTGTGTGCCCTCCTAAAACCACACACACACATTCTGACCATCACAGCTCTATTCTTCCTTTCTTCAGTCACCTCTGGACAAAAATATCTAATCTGACGTACAATTATTTCCCTCCTTAAAGACGTCTGCTTTTTATACCACTTTACCTGTTTCAGATTATTGAATATTTATATATCAAAAAACTAAATACAAAAAACAATTTTCAAATGATAATTTCATTTAACTAGGGGAAACAGACCAAACCAAACTGGACAATGTGAAAATATAAGTACCCCCCACTAAATCACGTATTAATTATAAAAAAAAATAGTTTTGGGTTCAGTTCCCCTTCAATACCCAGGCATATGGGCTGCGAGACCTGTAGAGTAAAAAAAATTAAAAGAACCTGCCTGACAACATGAAGTAAGTTGAATTATCTCAAACACATCATGCTGTGATCTAAATCATAAAAAATCAAAAACGGATTAGAAACAAAATAACTAAAAATCGATATGTCTGGAAAGGGGTTAGGAATATCTTTCAAGGGCTTTGGGACTCCAGAAAACCACAGCGAGAGGCATTATCTACAAATGGAGAAACGTGGAACAGTGCTGAACCTTCCGAAGAGTAGCTGGTATACCAAAATTACTCCAAGACAGCATTGATGACTCATCCAGGAGATCACACAAGAAGCCAGAACAACATTTAAAGCACTGGAGGCCTGACTGGCTGCAGTTAGAGTCAGTGTTCAAGATTCAGCACTAAGAAAGAGAGATTGGACAAAAAATGGCAGTCAATGATGACATTAAAACCACTGTTGACCAATAAGAACATAAAGGTCCATCTCACATTCCTCAGAAAGCACCTCGACGATACCCAAGACTATTGTGAAAAAAATTCTTTGGACTGATAATATAAAAGTAAAATGTTTTGAAAGGTTTTTTCTGTTACATCTGACATGCAGATATTATTTCAGGCAAAGGACAACACACCGGCAATCAAATGTGTTGGTGGTGGTGGTGTGATGGTCTAGAGCTGCTTGGCTGCTTCAGAAGTAGAACGACTTGCTGTGATAGATGGAACCAGGAATTGATGAATGAAAATGATCCAAAACGCACAAGCAAGTTCTCTTCTGAATGGCTCAAAAACAGGTTTTAGAATGGTCTAATCAAAGTCCTGACATAGATATATTTAAGAATGCTATGGCATGGCCTTAAACAGGCTGTCCATTCTTGAACCCCTCCACCTAGTCTTCTTGGCCAAATTATAACAATTCTACAAGAAAGAGTGGCTCAAAATCTCTCCTCAGTAATGTAAAAGACTCATTCTTAGTTATCACAGATGTTTGATGGCAGTTGCTGCAAAGGGTGGAACAACTACTTATTAGGTTTTGTGTGCAATCCCTTTATCCCATAGGACCAGGTTGGTTTGCTTTTTTTTCATCTTAATACATAAAAGTATAATGCGAAAACTGTATTGTGGCTTATCATTGTCTAATATTAAAATTTATTTGATGATCCGAAAAACTTAAAAGTGACGAAAAAGCAATAAAGGAAGAAATCTATAAGGAGGCAAGTCTTTTTTCAAAGCTCTGTACATATATAAAAACATTTCAGGCTGTGTGATGTTCTTCATGACGGATTAATGGCTCGCTACCACTCACCTGAACAGCTCAGCTGCATAGCAAAATGCTCCACGATGGCAGCTTGATTCAGCGAGAAGAGTGCATCATTTGAACTTCTTATCTGCTCAGAAGAATTCAAAATGTAAAGACGTGCCCGATAAAGAGCATGTTTTTTCCCACTAGAAATGGGCAATAAGTAGCAGGGTGAATGTTAAAGAGGGCTTTGGAGAAGGCGCTCCTTCTACCTCTTTTTCCCTTCCTTGGGGGATTACTGCTCTTTAAGTCGGCGAAAACATCAATGCAGGTTTATTTAAAGGATGAAGGTATTTTCTGAATGGTATTTCGGGGCCGTATCATCTGGTCTAGAGCGAGGATTAGTGCTGTTAGGCATTTTGAGCTCTGTTTCCTGTCCTGATAAGTCGGATTTCACCTTCAATCTGTGTGTAAGCTGTGGGCTCTGCTCCTCCTCGCCTGCTCCTCTGAGGTCCTAGCCTGGCCTCATCCGGCCCAACCCAAACTCACTACTGCTATCCCTCCCACATTCCTGTGCGATCCAGCTCGGCTCTGCTCGGAGCACCTGTGTCATCATCCCTCCATTTATTTCTTCATCGCTTCCTAACTTTTTACTTCTATCATGCACATTTTAACTGAACAATGTATGCTGAATGCTTCAGCCGCATTATTCCCCTAGATGGTTTTTTTTTTACCTCTCCGCAGCTGGCCGGTATTTATCATCCTGGTCTCACACTGAAACCATTTGGCAGTCGGATCGGTGGGTGATGAGGTTAACTACTAAAGTTGTATGTAACTTGGAGCCTTCCTTGTGATGATTAATCAACCAGCAGAAAATGAGCCCCTGTCTCGGCATCCCATGCAGTGTGCAGCATCTGTGATGGTCAAGGCAAACAAATGGCTCCCCGCTTTTGTTGCTGAGGACGGAGCATAACTGGGCATTATGAGCAATTAATTTTACATGACTTCATCCGCAGAGTCCCCAGCAGTGAATGGAAGACCGCGCACATGAACCTGCATGCCTTAATATATAGCCAAATGCTGTTAGCTCTTTTTAGGAGAGTGTCTCTATAGTTTCTATCGGAGCTTTATTTACTTTTTTAATACTGGTCGTTTCATAAAATTTTGTCATTTTGTGGACAGTTTTTCCTGTCTAACATTGAGCATTAGAATGTGAAGAGACAATATTTGAATATTGTTTAAAGAAAACAAAGAATGCCTATTTCTGTTTTCACAGGGTAAAGATTTCATGAATCACACCCCTGTGATTTCAAGAGTCTGTCATCGGTGTTAAATAGTTCTGTATATTTTATGCTCTAATTGTAAATTAAAAATCGTCTCTTTTTCTGTTTTCATCAACAGAAGAATAGTTATAAATCTTTCGGTGTAGAATTATGCAGGTCAGTTTTGTTGTTTTAGATTTTGACCTGGAAATTATGAAGCACAGTCCAGACTCATTAAGAACCCGTCAAAAGGCCATTTCAATTCAATTCAAATTCAATTCAAAAATACTTTATTAATCCCAAAGGGAAATTAAATGTTGTTGTAGCTCATTATGAAGGTTTCCTCAAAGAGCCGTTGTAGATTTCAAGGCCAGTTGAAACCTGTAATGGAGATGTTAGCGTCGTTAGCGACTAAAGGTTAGCCAGTGTTCATATTCTCACATGGCAAAAATAATTAATTTGTTGTTGGCCATCATTTCTTTTTTTTGTATTAACTTGTAAGCAGGCATGAAAAGCCAACACATGGCGTGACTTAAACAGGACATGCTGTGTGGATCCTGGAAGCCCTGCGAGAAGATACCTGCTGTAGTTGAATGGGCCTGTGCAGGTTGTTCTGAAACGCCCTTATGTAATATAATCAGATATTTCTGATTCTGGAAACTGCAAAACAACAAAAACAAACACAACCTCTTTATTTATCAAGTAACTCGAGTTTCTTGTAACCTTTGTTTGATCAGAAATTCAAAAGGAAGTTTTTTTAAACGTCTTGTTTGATTGATTGGCTCGGTTTATCTCTATATGAACAAGTCTGTAAGGTGTCTCCTTGTAAAAACTTCTAACATTATGAACTTTTCTTGCCTCTCTCTAGTCCCCCATCCTCAGAAGCAGCTTTCTTACAACGCTTCCAAAGCTGGTGTGGTCAAACTGACTCAGACTTTGGGAACCGAATGGATCGATAGAGGAGTGCGTGTTAACTGCATCTCACCGTGAGTGCGCACTGTTCTTTGCTTACGTGCTGAAAAACACTTTTCCACCTTTTGATTGTTGTGAGGGACCGAGCGGCTAAACGAAGCGGTGATTAGCGTGTTTGCTTTGAGAGGAAGAGCTTCGCTTTGAGAGTGACTTGCTAATTTACGTCCGAGCACAATGCATCAGCGCTTAATTAGATGACGTCTTGAGGGATGAATCAACCAAGCACTTGCTCTAATTGTTCTGTTCAATTAGGGAATCAGATTTGGAACCTCACTCAAAACTGAGCTGCAACAATGACGTCTTGTTTAAGTTCATGTCCGCCTCTGAAAAGGTGGGAAAAAAAGAGGAGAAAAAAGGAAGAGTTTTTTTATTTCATCTGTCTGTTAAAGCGAGAAAGAGGAGCAGGATTGATGCTAAGTGGAGCATCCCTTAGCCCAGCCATCCTGGGGCAAATCCGTCCGGCAACTCTGGGCAAACCAGGCCCAGTCACAGCCCCAGAACAAAGCCCTCACACACGTGCGATCAGCTTTATTTATCACGGGCTTGTTTGCTAATTTTAATTTGCAGAGAAGCAATTCTGTCTCTCTAACCCCTTCTCCCCCCTCCCCACCCTCTTTCTAACATGGTGTCTCAATGGGCCACTGATTTCTTTGAAGTGACGGTCGGCAAATATGCATAAAAAAGGGACACAATTAGCCCTCGCGAGGTTGACTGGAGCTCGATTCCATTGGCAACTTTAGCCGCAGCGGTGATAAGCTGCATTATCTAGAAAATTGGCTGAGGGAAAACAGCACCTCTGATTGCCAGGAAAGGTTCCAGATAACCGGGCGGCTGAAGAGAAATATAATTGAGGTGGAATATGTTAACCAGGGTGACACACGTGCTCAATGGAAGCGCTAATTTAGCCAAATGTTGGAATTCTATATCAAGGCGGCGGGATGGATTGAACAATGATTCAGGCTTTATGGCTTTTAGTCACTGTCACGCTAATTGCGCTGGGAGTCAGAAGTCGCCTCATAATAGGTGGAGACACACGTGTTGACATGTTTATTCAGATGGAAGCTCTGTGATATGTGACTGTAGATGGGGGAGACAGGGACGTCTGGTTTGAGATGAGCTCAGGGGCAGAAAGTTCCTTTTTTCTGGTAAATTGTACCCAAAAAGATGCTAAAGCTTCAGTTTCAGGTGAGAAATGTAAGCCTAAGCATAAGGGAGCTGAACACAGTTAGTAAAGGGCTGTAAGCAAATTACACCAGACGTCTCATCATACCTGTGGGCTCCTCCTTGGATGAGCCAGTCAATAAAGTGCCCCCAGCCCCATGGTAAATATCAGAGATGCCATGTCACGACCGTTCTTTGCCGGATAATTGGTTTTATTTATGTCACTGAAGTGGTGCCTCTGAAACATCGCTGTCACTCCTGGCTCTGCACTGTGATGCCTCTGATTTCATTGTATGTTTTTTTTCTTATCCTCTCTCTCCCTCTCTTTTTCAGGGGGATTGTTGACACCCCTCTCATCCATTCAGAGGATCTGAGGCCTCTGGTGCAGCGCTGGCTGTCAGATATTCCTGCTGGTAGACTGGCTCAAGTGACAGACCTGCAAGCCGCAGTGGTCTACTTGGCATCTGATGTCTCTGACTACATGACAGGGCATAACTTAGTCATAGAGGGTGGGCAAAGTCTGTGGTAGAAGCAACACACGAAGAGCTGAAAACTTTTTTCTCTCTCTTGACTCTCCTAGAATTAAACTCAGAAATATTAAGAGTTTTACAAGGTACTGTTTTTCTGTCTGGTGTCTTAAATGGTAAAATTCAATTGTAATGGATCAAAACAGCCAACATAAAAATTTTTATACTGTGCCTTGTGAAAGTATTCATACCTGTGGACATATTCTTTTTTACGCTACAACCCAAATCCTGTATTTTATTGGAATGTTTTGTGAGAGACTTGTGCAAGAAAACATCTGGAAAGAGTGGCATGCTTGTAACCCTCTTTACTCTGACACTATCCACTGCAACTAATTACCTTAGGAGTCACTCTATTAGTAGATGTAAATATGGTGGTGGCAGCATTGCTGTGGGGATATGTTCTTAGTTTAAATAGTTTACAGCAGGGTTAGGTTATTAAAAATTACCCCAAGCTTCAAAATCTCAGAGAACTGTCCCATCCGTCATCTGATAAAGGAAAAAAGTATGGCACAACTGCAAACCAACCGATACATGGCAGTCCTCCTAAACTGGCAAAGAGAACATCAGAAAACTTAACTATGGAGGAGCTGTAGAAATAATCAGGTGGGAGAATACTGGCACATCATAAAATCTTGCATTTATGGCAGTGTGGCAAAAGGAAATCCGTTGCTGAAAGCAAGCCATAAAAAGTCCCTTTTACAAATTCCGACAAGCCTAGTGGGAGACCCAGCAAAACATGTGGAAGAAAGTAATGTGTGGCCAAAGCCAAATTTAGCCTACATGCAACATTATTTGTGTTGGGAAAACAAACACTGGCCATCACCCATAACATTCCTATCCCAACTGTAAAACATGGGGGTGGCAACATCATTGGGGATGCTTTTCTTCATTAGGGACAGGGAAGCTGATAACGTGGGGCTAAAAATGCAGGATAATCCAATGAGGAAACCGGGTGGAGGCTGCAAAACCCTTGAGACAGACTTGAGCTGAGACATTTATCTTTCAGGAACTGAAGCCTGAACAGATGTGCAGTGAAGGGTGGTCCTTCAAAGTATTGACTAAGGGGAGATGAATACAAACAAAAGAATACCACACTTCCGATTTTTATCATTAAAACATTGAAAACCATGTATGATATCCCTTTCACTTCTCAGTTATGCACTAATTTGTTTCGGTCTATCAAATACATTTCTAATAAAATGCATTCAGGTTTGTGGTTGTAATGTGGCAACAAGGTCTCAATGGGTATGAATGATTTTTCAAGGCAACATGGACTGTTCCTTATACGTAACAAGATACAACGTTTTGTTGTACTTTTTTACTGTTTTGGTAAACCAGACAAGATTGAATGACAGTGATTATAAATGTTGCTAAATGTCACTAAAATAAACAGTTTATGAGTTTATATTTGAATGTAGCCAAAGCAATTTGTCTGTAATAAAGTTAAAGGCCGTTTTTGGAGCTGTAACACACAACGGAGGCACTTTCTCTCACTAAAACAGGAGAATAAAAGTTGCTTTGTTTACTGGCTTTGATATAACCTGCGTCAGAATCAGAAGTCGATTTTTGATGGTGATATAGCTCCTAAATTAGTTTATATTGACACCAAAATGATGTTTTGTGCCCGGTTTCCATGTCAACCCCACTGCTCTCTTTGGCTCAGGACTTATGGGTCTCATACGTGGTTTCAGCATCCCAGTCCACCTCTCTCCAGCTCTTTCTTGCCACAGGTTCCCCGCAAGTGGTGCTTTCCTGTACCGTCTTAATTGCTCCATTAACTGTTTGTGTGATGGAAAAAAAACACCACTCAAGGCGGGGTCAGCCGAGGACGCGACCCCAGCTGCTGTAATTATATGAAAAGTAGTGGCCAATTAGCGCTTTTTGCGTTGTTGACACCGTTGGTGTTTATGTGAGCGACTTCAGGTTCTCGCCGGTACTGACCGCTCTCTGATTTACATAATTGGGGGGTTTGTCATTAATGGGAATAGCGTGTGAGAGGATCCCATTAAGATATGGAGTGAGATCAGATCTCACTCCACAGCTCTGTGCTATTTATCTCAGGCTGGTCTGGCAACGCTGCCATTTATTAGGATTCTTATCGTTTAATTTTTTTTTTTTGGTAAAACACCAAACTTTGTCGCAGCACGGGTGCAAGACTTCAGAATTTGTTTTCAGGAGTAGTTTATCACGTCGATGCTGTTTTGTTGTCTCACCACTGAGGGGCAGCAGTGAGTCAGGCAGTGGCAGCACTCGATGACAAAGTTGGAAGAGGTGATCACATTATTGGCCCTCATGTACGGGTAAGAACAACCAACTGTTGTATGTGTGAGTAGATTATCACAAGTTTAGGCAAGTAAATACTCACATGTAAGTGAAATGTGGTTTTCAACTGTAGTTACATTCCAGACAAAAACAGTTACATTTCAAATGAAGTGAAAACCACTTGCTGTGAACTGAATAATTGTAGAGTATAATAAAACGGTCTGAAAAAGGATTATTGGGTTGTGAAAAAAAATTATTTATTCTGTTTTTGCTTTCTTGGCACACATGAATGTTTCAGGTCGTCAAGCTCTTTTTTATGTCAGTCAGAAATATCCTGATTAAACACAAAATGCACCGTTCAAATGATGATTTAATTTATAAAGGGGAAAAAAAGTTATCTTAAACAACCAGACCCTGTGTGAAAACATAGGATCCAATATATAAGTGAGTAAGTAAGTGTGCCACCTTTGAGTCTCTTACATCTTTGTGGAGGAGCTTTGGTCCACTCTAATTGGTAGGATTGACTTAATTCAGACACATCAGGAGAACGGGGGATGCTTTACCTCTTGTTTGAGGTAAAGCATCTGCATTTTATGTCTAGACTTTGATTTCTCTCTGAAACCTTTTTTTAACATTACAGAGGTAGATTTGCTTGTGTGCTTTGGATCATCACAAACTGATGGCCAGACATTGTCCTTCAGGATATTCTGGTAAAAAACAGAAGTCAATCAATTATGGCAAGTTGTCCAGGTCCTGAAGCAGCACAGCAGCCCCAAACCGTCACGCTACCTCTGCCTTGTATAAATATTAGCATGATGTTGTTTTTCTGAAATTATGTATTAGTTTTATGCCAGATGTAATGAGACCAAAACCTGCTAAATGTTCTACTTTTGTAGCGAACATAAAAGAAATCGTGTTCTTTAGAGTCAACAGCGGTTTTTACCTTTGGGCTCTTCCGTGAATGCTATTTTTGCCCAGTCTTTTTGATATTGTTGAATGCTTAAGACTGATCTGAAATGGATATCTTTTAGCCTTCTTTATGCTGGCAGGCAGGTGATAATAATTAACTAAGTTGTCTTTCTACACATCTGGCAGTAATCAGGAGTAGGTGTGACTAGTGGAATTGAACTAAAATGTGATTAATCACAGTTCACATGAAACCTGATTGGCTTAGATGGCTTTTTCCTCCTTATTGATTAAAATGATCATTTTAAAACTTTTTTTGTGCCTAACATGTAAGCAGGCAAATATTTTTTTTCACAGCAATATATTGGAATAGGTCAACTCATAAGGAACCAAATTTCATGTAAAAGGATGAGACACCCCAAGGCTTGATTAATGCAAACACAATGGTTGCCTCCCATCAAAGAGATGCAAAGCAGCCTTCACAAACTTCCAGCAATTGCATTTTTCACCCAGTTATTTTTCCCATTGTCATTTAGTCAAGGTGTCTAAACTGTTGTTTTGCCGTCATGTTTTGCACCACATTAACCCCTTTCATGGCCCCATCGGAGAGGTCTTGTTTTGCTTTCCAACAGCCGCCAAAAGAGCCAAATCTGTAATTTGAGCGGCAACACATGATCTCTTGAATGCAATAACTGGCTCCACGAGGTGTAAGTGATCTTGAATCCATTATTTATCACCTCCTTTCGGTGCCATTACGCTGAAGAGTGGGACTCTGTTGTACAAAGTGCTGTTGTGCTAAACAGATCGGCAGCAGAAGAAGGGCACTTGCGCCCCCACTATTCAGCTCAACTTTGATTAATGCTCTGCTCTGTCTCGGCAAGAAACATTTAACAGCAGGGCCGTGAGGAGGGAGACCCGGGTCGATGCAGAACAACATCATTGGGTCGTGTGTGTCCGGGTGACGGGGGGACCCAAGGGTTTATGGATGGCATATTAACATTTGACAATACCAATACAGTTTATAGATGGATTATGGCGTTATTTTACGTACCCACTCAGTTAACTATATAAAGATGAAATGTTATCCTCCTATAAATTTTGCATCACCTGCTGATGCTAAATTTAACTGTGCCACACAAAATGAAAAATGAAAATGTCAACATTTCTCCTTTTAAATAGGGTGTAGAATGCTATATGAAACTTTTAAAATCTAGGACAGTTATTTGACTAAGATGCAATTAAAAACATTCATTGTTATGACCAAAACATTAATTTACATAAAAATATTGAAAGGTTGATCACTTTAGTAAACAGGTTGTGGTTTTAAAAAAACATTTCTGAACTTGATATACAGTGCACTTTTTTCAAAAATGTTACGTTACATTCACAAACTTCAATGGGATTTTGGATGATAGAACAACACAAAGCAGTAGAAAAACGTGGAAGAATATGCTATGGTCAGGTGACAATGAAATGTAACTTCTTGGGCAACATGCGAAGTGCTATGCATGGCAGAAAACTAACACTAGGTTCTGAACACGCAACCCATATGGTGGAAATGTAGTGGTGGTAGCATCATGCAGTGGGGCTGCTTTTCTTCAACTAAGACAGTGCACCTGGTCAGACTTGTTGGGAAGATGGGGCTAAATACAGGACAGTTCTGGAAGAAAACCTGTTGGAGGCTGCAAAAGAAGGTGGAGGTCCATCTCTCAGCAAGATAACACTAAATATAACATAGGAAGATGTTCACAGATGGTCTACATGGAATTTGATTGAATTTCAGTTTTTTCAGTCCGGGGGCTGGTTGCCCCGAGGGGGTACCGGCGCCTGGACCTGGGAGTATAGAGTATGCATGGGGAGTGTGACTGAGTGTATGACGTCCATTGTTGTTTATCCTTATGTTGGGTGTGAGTGATTTTATGTGTATGCATGAGGGTGGGAGTGGGTGATTGTGACTGTGTGTGCCTGTTTTTTTAGGTTTTTTTTGCGACAGGTTGGGTCTTGAACTGCTCCCTCTCCTGGATCAGCTTCCTCCCCGCCACACCGCC
>JAHUTJ010074567.1:0-26837 GCA_036250325.1 Characodon lateralis
CCATTGAACAGTGCAGTCAGATTCAGTTATTTATTCAAATTGGATAAAAAGTTTTTCTATCTAAGGAAACAGATAATTTGTTATGGAACAGATGCTGCACGACCACCTGCTAAAAAGGCAGCCAGCTAATGCTTCTGATGCTGTGGTGATTTTCTAAATAAAAACCTAATAATTTAAACTGGAAACACCCATCTACAAGAACAACAATTGGTCACCATGGAGACTAAATGCAGGCTGGCAGAGAGACAGAACTGGCCAAGAAACCACACTGCTTTCTTTGGCAACTCTCTCTTCTGCTTAGGCGTGAAGAGATGTAACTGGTGCTGTTTGATATCCTAACATGTAAAATAAAACTCTGCTTTATCAATATCCTCTGAATGAGAGAAACTGATTTTGTTTTATCGTATATCTTTGATGCATGTGAATGGACAATAAACTATGATAAGGAACAGGAGATAAGATAAGATACTTTTTTTCCATTAAATGAACATATTTTTTTCTTCAGCATCTAGCAAGCCTTGTTACTTGTTTCTTTAACTGTGCAGGCTAGGTCCATTTAAATAATTTCTAAAATGTAGAGCTGAAAAATTGGTTGAACTATTTTGTTTTCTTCTTTGTTGTGTGTGTGTGTGGGTGTGTGTGTGTGTCTGTACCTGTGCAGCCTGTGGATCCCTTTTTGACAAAGTATCCCAGCAGACAGTGGCAGATGAACGAGCCCTTAGTGTTCTCACAGTCACCGTGGAGACAGATGTTTGGGTTCAAATCACATTCATTCACATCTGGGGAGACAGGGATGGACAGGGACCGGTTACACAAGTATAGTTTTCTCGACGGGGCTCAGGGTGATATAAAGTGAGTCTGACAGAGAAAATCCCATAGCTAACTAAACAAAGTCATAACATGTCTGAATCTATATACAGGTCAGGGAGAAAATAAATAATGTGTCAGACAAAAAATAAAATGATGGCAGGAGAACTTTAATGTATTATCCCCTTACCGATACAGGTCCTCATGTCCATAGAAGCCATAAATCCATCGAAACACAGGCAGCGATATTCCCCAGGAATATTGGTGCACTGGCCTCCATCACAGACATCTGGAGTCTCTTCACATTCATCAATATCTTTAAAACAGCAGGGATATATTTTTTAGCATGTTATATGCAACCACATTAATTGCCAAATATTTCTCATTTAATCTGCAAGTAAAGTATATCCAGCATTTAATTACCTGCACAAGTCCTGAGGTCAGGCATCAGAGCATAGCCCTCGCTACAGCTACACTCATAACTACCCTCCGAGTTGGTGCAGTGAGTCTCACAACCTCCATTCATAATGGTGCACTCGTCAATATCTGGAAGAAGCGGTCATTGTTACATAAAAAAATGGACATTCATATCGCAGTCTCAGTGAAAACAGAAAACAAAATGCGTAAAGTTAAATGTACTTCACCTTGTATAAAAATGTTATTCAATATCATATCAGTTTTTTTTCATACCAACGCAGCCCTGTCTGTCAGGTGTGGCCTGGTAGCCAGTGTTACAGGAGCACTGATAGGTCCCAGGCATGTTGACACACTGCCCGTTTCTGCACAAGTTGTCACTCAGCTGGCATTCATTCATATCTAAATAAGCAAGCAAGTACAAACAGATAAACATTACTATCTGTAATACTGAAAAATAAGATTTCTTTTACATATTTGCAACCATTTCTGAAGATTTAAGGATTTACTGATTAATAAGTTTGCAGTAAACCCATTTAGACTTCGTGAATGCCCATATAGCTTTACGTTAATACATTAAAATATCATTGAAAATATAATTTGATTCATTAATTCAATTCAAAAATATAAACTAGTCTATTCTATAGATTTATATCACAAGAGTGTTATAAATCAGGAGCAAGAATCTATATAAAATTATTCGATAATTATGGCATATAGCTAATAAAAATATAAAATTCAGTTTCAGATTATTACGTAGGACCAATGAGAAAATTATATCTCATATTGGAATGTTATATTACATCATGTTATAGTCTTCCACCAAGGAAGTAAAACTTAACCATCAAAGAGGGCCTAAACAGAAAAAAATAAACTAATTTAAAGCCAAAACATTCAAGCATATGATAATAGATATAATAACGCAATACAGATAATTATGACAAGGACAGTGATACTCCCAGTCAAAGCATTGGAGCAAACACACAGTAGAACACACAGTAGTGAAAGGTCAGGAACAGAAGAAAAGGAACAACGAAGCTGTCTTTTAAGAAATACAGTGAAGAGAAATCTGCTGTTTATAATTTATCTCCCAGGAAAAACAAAAATACAAAAACTATACTTATATTGTGGTGAGAAAACACTATTCTTTCTTTCAGTTTCTCTTCTTCTATGAGTAGACAGTGTATAAACCAGCGTAATATCACTGCCTAAAAGGCTGTAGAGAAAACTTTATATCTCTGAGTGGAATGTCGTTCAGCTGAGCTAAAAATAATATGAAACCAGCACATGCTTGTCTGCAAGGTCCAATTGGTTCCTGTACACAGACAAGCCCTAAGGGAACCTGGGCTTCCTTAAAACAGAAGTTTGGGTTTTCTTCAGCTAAAGGTCATAATCAACAACAGTTACTGAAAAAGAAAACAACAGTGATATAAAAAATGTCTATAATATATATTAGGTTCACTTAGAACTTGATTATTGAAATAAATTATGTTGTAATTTATTGAGACACGTCTGTATATTTTGTGTGCATATCCACCAACCTTCGCAGACAGATGCATCATTGCTGAGCACATATCCTGGGGGACATTCACACTCAAAACTTCCTTCTGTGTTCAGGCAGGTTCCTCCGTGGCACAACAGGGGGTTTCTCTCACATTCATCAATGTCTGTTATTAATTAGAAAACCATAAAAAATGTAAAAAGGTGACAAAAATAATGAGAAACAAATGCAAAAAAGAGCTCATACAGTATGCTACGGAGTTCAAACTTACCCATGCAGTTTTTCATCATCATGAAGCCACTTTCGTAGCCTTCAAAGCACTCACACTCAAAGCTGCCGGGTGTGTTGACACAGGTACCATGGCCACAAAGGTCAGGGGAGATTCGACACTCATCAATATCTGAAACAAAGCCACACAACATAAAAGGAAAATGTTTTTTTTGTTTGTTTGTTGAAAACATTTTATTCAGTTTATATTAAATTCAGAGCCTCTGCCAGCCAGTTCAAACCTGTGCAGTTCCTCTCCTCAGCTGTGAGGGCAAAACCGTTGTTGCACCGACACTTGAAACTGCCTATTGTGTTTCTGCAGGTTCCATAGGTACACAGACCACTGAAGACCTTACATTCATTCACATCTATAAAGAAACACATTTACAAAGCGATTATTTACTAATTAAAACTGTCTCTCCATATGAGAACAGTGCAGTTCGACCACAAATTAGCTCCATTAAAAAAAAACAAAAACATTAAGTACCTTTATAGAAGGACCTGCCGGTGAGAATATCTCCTCTGTTAGCAAAGCCACGACCTCTGGGACAGATGGTATTGAACTCGGGCATCCCTTCTTTAGGACACTCCTCACAATCGACACCCCAAGCAGCACCCACAGAGCAGCAGCACATGTCCACACGGTACCTTCCTGGAAGTGGCTCACCACACTCATCTTCGTGCCATTTCTTATAGCATTGCTCACTGCGCGTGTCTGGAGAGTGTTAACAAAAACAAAATGCTGAGGATTTCTGCATTTAGTTTAAAGAAGCTTCGATTTAATCGTCTAAGCTCCTCTTACCCACACATGTGCGACCGCTGCTGTCCAAAGTCAGGCCTGCAGCACACTCGCAGCGGAACGAGCCCTGGGTGTTCACACACCGCCCATTCGTACACACTCCAGGGAACACTTCACATTCATTAATGTCTGCAGAGAGAAGAATTTTAGAATTACGGTTACACATGAAATACGTGCATAAAACATGCATGCTTCATTCTGCAAAACAAAGGGATCTCACAAGACTGAGGCACATTACCAATGTCTAAAAAAAAGACATCTTCAGAACAATCAGTGGCAACTAAATGGGCCACACACAGTCATCACACCTCACTGTGAAATGAAATATACTTACCTTCACAGACAAGGCCCTTCATGCGTGCAAATCCTCGAGAGCAAGCTGTGTCTGAGGAAACAAAATATGTTATACTATTATTTTCTGTATGAATACATTTTCTTTGTTAATAATTACACATGGATTTACTGTACAACTTTATGTAAGGCGTAAGGATGAATTCAGAGGTAAAACATTTACATGCACTGATCCTTACTGTCCAAGTGGTTTTATTATGCAACTAAATGATTATTTGTTGGTTGGAAAACAGTGAATACTGTTGGGGATCAGCCAGCATTATAGGCAGGACATTTGCCATTTGTTGTCAGTCTCTGTGCTGTGACAGACATAAGATAACATGTAGGGTAACTTTTTTACATCTGAGGAAATAAGACTGAACTACGAGTGGAAAAACATGCTGAGATTTAGTTATTTTGTTCTGCAACACTCATTAATCTGAGAAAATGGGATGTGTTCCCTTAGACTCACGTCTGATTTACAAAAAAAGACATTAAGATAAAGTTTACTTATTGGTTTACCATGACAGCACTCTAGATAATCTGTAATAATGGTCTTGGCGATACGTCTGCTATGTCCCTTGCACCCTGGCACTGCTCTGGCTACAACCCAAACTTAGCAGCAGAAATATAAAATCCACAGCCTCTCTGCTAAAATATACAGTGTTATGATCAGGTTTGGTATGTGCTGAGCTTCCCATAGAATGGGGCTCTCAGATGGGAAAAAGCACCCGCATCTCCAAATTTTGAATGAGCTTGTTGCTTGGAGAGTTGTCCAGGCTTCAGCTAAGTATTTACAGTATTTGTAATGATGTCAAAGAGACGCCCTGGTATCATATTTAGTGTTGAGGCACCCCACTCTGCACAGAAAAGACCCTCACCTGCATCCGCTCATGCTGCTGATGAAAATATTGATGGTGTTTTTACCTCCAGTGCAAAGCTTAAACTGATTATTTAGGGCCAGAAACATCTCCCATATATGTAATAGGAACAAATGACAGACCTTTGACTAAAGTTCTGGTTCAAATTTGTTTTAGATCTTACGACATTTGAAAGGTCATGGAAGAAGACTTGTATCTCCACACATCTGTTTGAACTGATGATTTTGCAGTTTACCATTGCACATAAATAGCTTTAAGAAATATTTCTGTGTTTTGTAGATTAACAAGTCTTCCTTCTCAGATGTACATTGAGTTCCTTGAACTTTTCCACTTTGTAGGAGTTAAACCAGTATGTACTGTTAAACTGATCCTTCAGATATCATCAGTAAATGGTCTTGTTTACTAATGGCAAATATGGAAGCCTCGGTAAATAAAACAACAATGCTTTTGTATAATCTTTTTCTTCACTGATAATTTCAGAGCACCCAACGCATAAAGATGAGTACGAATTATTTGCATATTTATTCATTAAAATATTTGTTAAACAATTTTACCAACGGTAGTGCAATTCAAAGGAAATTACTGAAATCTAGAGCTATACAATATAGTAATTGCACTCATCATCTCATTATAAATGTGAATTATTGCAATTGCAAAAGACTGTTTGGTTGCAATATTTGCTCAAATATAATATTTTATGTGTTATGCATTCATGCTCTGCATATTTATAATATATTTAGCCAGCTGAATGGACTCAGAGGGAAAGACGCTAGATCTCATGGAGAGTGGTGGGGACATTGTGTAATATAAAGAAAGTGTCCACAAAATGAGGGTTTAACATAATCCACATAGTAAGCGTAATTTTCAGCAACAGTATTGCTATAATGTTTTCATAAAATCATGCAGCTCTCCTGAATAACCAGTGAATGCCAATTTTACACCAAAACTAAAAAACATCTTTGAACAAATGTTTTAATGTATAAATGAACTAACCGATCTCGCAGAGTTCACAGGGGCTGCCCCAGGCGGCCCCCAGTGTGGAGCAGCACTCAGACTTCAGTGTGGCTCCGTTGATGTTCACCTCGCAGCGGTTGTCTTGTATCGTGAGCCAGCAAGTGCTCTTCATGCTGTCTGTGGAGCCACAGAACAACAGGAAAAAAAACTTGATTTAAACTATCCCGTGGTGTTTTTAGGGGAAACAAACAGTTCCAATAAGCCGAAACAACAGGCTATGAAATGTGGTGTGTGCATTTCTAATCCACATCAAACATTTAGCAAGCCAGATTTTCCCTATTAAACACATGATTTGGCGACACAAAATATAAACCAAACAGATCTGCTGATGAAAAGATTTCTCGCCAACATTATCACATAAACCTTGGTAACCTCATGTTAAACTCCAAAAACATCTAACTTTTCAATTTTTACTCTTAAATTATAATAAAGTCTGTCTGTGGCTAAAGGTTAAGATAGGTAAATACCATAAATCAGTACATTAGCCATATTCTAATCCCAACCCCCTGCATTCCTTATTAACTGAGGAAGAATGGATTTTCCACCAAATTACGAAGACCCCCCCAAACACAAAAGCACACTTCACTACCCTAATCTCTTACCATTAGGAAATATAGAGCAGGAAGGCAACTGATGCCATATGTGAAATGTATGTCAAATACACTAGTATAGGACTAAACATTTGCTCTAGTTCTATTTCCTATCAGCATGTGGCTTACAAAAATAATAATCTAAAAGAAACAAACTGAAAGAAATTACTTTTTGACTTCAAAAGATAATCTCACATTTCACCTCATTTGTAATCTGTTTCAGTAACAAAAAATCTCCGTGCAAACCAAGGCTAAACAGAGGTATTTTTCTAATAAATGTGTGTGTGTGTGTGTGTGTGTGTGTGTGTGTGTGCCTATGTGTTAACTTGCACTGCCAGTGCTTGCTTATAAAAACATAATTTCCCTTATTTCTACATTTTGATTCAATTTACTAGAAAGAAAAGTCTTACCAGCAATTAGTTTCGAGAAATATAATTCACAGTGCATTTGTAATTTGAGAGACATCATATTTCTCTCTCTCTCTCTCTCTAAATATATTTATATATATACTGTATAGAAATATAAAGAAACAGAAATCTCTGTTTTGTAGTTCTTTGCTAAGTTTTTAAAGAAAAACCAAAATTGATAAAAAATTTTAAATTGGCATAACAGAGCACTACAAAATCAAGGGTCAGAAATCAACCACCAAGATCTCTTATTGGTGCTTCTCTCATCAATATGTCAAACAAGATCTGTCTTGGATTCCACAGTGCTGCCATGATTTGCATAAAATTTTTGTCTTACCAACGCAGATGGTGTTCGTGGAGTCCAACTTGCTGCCACGGGCACAGTCACAGTTAAATGACCCGGCGACGTTGCGACATATTCCGTTGATACATGGGCTGGATTCACACTCGTTGATATCTGAGACATGCAGAGACACACTTGAAGTCAAGGGAAACTAACAACCAACCTTTAGCTGTTTTAATATGTGTCTCCTTTTTTAATGCAAAACATCTTGTCCTAACTTGTCCTGTAGTACAGATATGACTACTGTACATTAACTCAACACATCTGGGAGCCATGCCACCAGCAAACTATCTCCATTAATTGAAAGAAAAAACCATATAACGAAGACTTTAGTTGAGTGAGAGCTCACCTTCGCATGTCTCAGAGTCAGGTTTGAAGACAAACCCTTTGGGACAGGAGCATGTGTAGGAGCCAGGGGTGTTTCTGCACAGTCCGTTATCACAGAGCAGTCGGTTCACCAGACACTCATTGATGTCTGCCAACAGAGAGAAAACAATTTTAATGATTTCTTTGCTCATCATCATCAGAACCATCGCTTATCACTTCAAACTTATTAACACCCCTACTAAACGTGTAGTAAGACTCAAAACTAATCCATCTTTTTTAACTAGAATCTCACACTTTAAAAAATTGAAAAATGAAACCTTGATTGGGGAAAATGTAATCTGTAGTAGGATAAAAAAAATCAAACAAGTTAAGCTCTGGAAACAAACACAGTCTCACCAACGCAGTTCTTTCCACTTGCGTCAGACTCGTAGCCAATATTGCAGATGCAGCGGTAACTTCCTCTGAGGTTCTCACATATACCGTTCTGGCAGATGTCTGGGTCCAAGGCGCACTCATTGATGTCTAAAAGACCATCAAATATAATTTGATGTTGGAGATAAACATGAATGAAGTAATGATTTTTCTAAATATAAAAAACTTACCTCTTCCATCAGTTGTGATGCCAATACCACCGCTGCATACAGCTTGGAACTCAGCTGAACGTCGCAAAATAAACAAAAAACACTTTAGATAAGCTGACTTTTTATTTCATGTTTATTTTCACACAAAGGCACTACCTGAGTTTCTGGATGGGCAGGGTTGGCAGGGCTCTCCAAAGCCATGTTCAGGGTTAGCACAGCAGCACTCAGACTTAGTCACCGCTCCTGGAAAAGGACGCGAGCATGTTCCCATTTTTATGGCACCATAGCAGGTGGTCCTCATGTGTGTGTCCACACACACTCTTCCATCCACGTCAACGGCCAGGCCTGGCGGGCATTCACAGCGGAAGGACCCCTCGTTGTTGATGCAGCGGCCGTTCATACAGATGCCGGGTGTGAGACACTCATCGATGTCTGATGGACAGAGGGTACATGAGAAGACCAGAACATCACAGGGTAAATCCAAAGTATTTAATGAATTATACCAATAAATTCCTTTCATAACCTGTCACCACTATTTTGTCCCAACCTATTTCCAAATCAGAATTCTGACTTTATAATTTTGTGCCACTGTATTTAGCTATGTACTTCTCCAGGGTAATCAACTATTTTGATTAATGAGTCAGATAAGAATTTTATAAAATGCTTGATTCCTACATGTTATCTATTTTAACTGCTTATTCTCTGAAGATTTTATATTACAATTTATTCCTGCCGATTGTGGTTGTGATTGCTGTTTGGGCTAATTGACTATTAAGATTTACCAAACCACCAAGTATAACTTTGAGTGAAACCCTGTTGGTATATATTATAATATTAGATATTACAATTAGCTTGAAGTTTGGTGTCAAACCACATGCTGTTGTGGGCAAACCCACATCCATTTACTGAAAATCCATGATAGATGTTAATGTGTTTTTATTACTACTGAAAAAATGCAATGAATTGACAGTGACTTTGACATATTCCACAACAAACTTTTTAACAGAAAATGATAATTTTCTTAATTCATATATTAGTTTTGGACAGTGGTATATAGCTTCTTGGGGGGATATTCAAAAAATTTTTACTTCTGAAACAAAATGCCTGGTTTAAACAAATTACAACATTGGGATTAGAGTAAAATAGTTTAAGAACATCCCGTTTTCATCATTTAATTGGCACTTGCTAAGTCGTACCAATGCAATACCGTCCGCTAGGTGCTAAAGCAAAGCCAGGCTTGCAGATGCATTTGAAGCTGCCGTCCTCATTGATGCACATTCCGTTGAGACACATGTTGGTAGTGGCGCACTCATCGTGATCTGGCAGAACCAAGAAAAGTTTCATAATTTTCAAGGAAATGAAAGCTTTCATTTGAAACTCAGCCTTGTTTTTGCATTTGTTCCTCCTCACCAACGCAGTTCTTCCCATCTGGAGTTAGCTCAAAGCCAGCATTGCAGATACACTGGAAGCTGCCCTCGGTGTTGACGCAGCGACCGTTGCGACACATCACTCCATTTACGATACACTCGTCAATGTCTACAAAGAGGTGAGACCATCTGGTAATTGCGTTTTTGAAATATTTTCAATCTAGTATGATAAATTAGTGCATGTTGACGGCATTCTCAGATGTACCAATGCAGGCCTGTTTGGTAGGGGTCCCCTGGTATCCCTCATGACACTTGCAGTGGTATGACCCAGGTGTGTTGACACAGTCACCATTGATACATGGGTTACTCAAACACTCATCCACATCTACAAGTATATAGTAAAAACAGAAAACAAATCACAAAAAAATCAACTTTGCCTTCAATTAAGTTCCTTCAACTTACAGGAGATGGCAGTGCAGTACAGTGCATGAATTAAACTTGTCACTTTGACTACATCATGTTTGGTTTTATTGTTTAGGGCAAAGTGTGTGGGCATGTTGCTTACCAATACACTCCCCGCGGACATCCTGCTTGTATCCCATGTTACACTCGCAGCGATAGCTCCCACGTGTTGGGATGCAGCGTCCATTCAAACACAGGTGGGTGAAATGTTGGCAAAAATCAAGGCTTTCATTCAAAGAAACTGTGCCTTAGAAAACATATCAGACACAAAAAAGAATAAAACTACAAAAAATAAGACCTATCACAGGATTCAAATTATGCAGATACTAAATATTCTGTTTTGTTTCTTTAAACATACTCCATCAGATCCACTGAAGCGACTCACCTATGTTCAAGTGGTTCAGGCCTCCTCCATTCCCTCCAAAAGTCCCTCCGTTTTCTCCAAAGCTGTCCCCTCCTCCATTGGTATGTGGCCTTCCATTACCATTACCGTTTGGTACGCTGGGAAGCTTGAATCCATAGTTTCCGTTACTGCTGGGAAAGTATCCGTTGGGAAAGGTGTGAGGGAGCCCTTGTGGGACACCCACAATACAGAGGCGCCTGAACTCATCTTGTAAAGAAAGAGACAACAAATAGTAAGTCAGAGTTAGCTGTTTAGTTTTTTTACTCGATACATGCATGAAGGAAAATGGTTAATGTAAATCCTCAAAGTAATACCAACTACAAATGTACTTAATTAGTCAAAACAGTGGACATTCATGAATATCTCTGTTGATGTTTTTTTAGTACAACCACTACATTTTATTGTTTAGCCCAGAAAAAATATAATATGGCCTTTTTAGGCCACGGGTCTGGTCAAAATTTTGTTTATACAAATCCTTTAAAAGCCAGGCTTGATTACCCCATATTATTGGCCTCAACCACCTTTCAAACATGTTTACACATCGATAGAGGTCTTTCTGTGGACGTCTTTTAACCCTTAACTTTTCAAACACAATTTGACATTAGTCAGACAGAAGGCAATGTCGTCTTTTGTTTGTCTATTCAACAAAAATTAGCAGTGGGGGAAATTTGGCAGTATAAAGTTGAAACACTATATCCGCTGTTCAAGAATATGAAACAGTTCTGAGTTAACTGGTATGGGAGTTGCTACTGAGAAAAACAAATGCATAACATGTTCTGATCTGTCAAATAGATAAACTGTGACTTTGGCATTATTTGTGCAGGTCTATGCAGTTTACAAGTAAAATGGGTTGAGTGTATTCTCCATTAAGAATAACTGAAAACACATTTTAGGTCAGGGGTGAAGGAGACAGTCCTGTAACTGATCAGCAGAGAATAACACAGACTCACGCAGAGCGATGCTGTCAAATTCCTGCTTAAATGAAGAGATGATGGGTTACTGAATACTTTCCATCTCTCTTTGTTTGGATCTTTATCCTGACTCCATGCTTTTTAGATTGAGTCAATGCTCTGGATTCAAAATTGCAAAACCTGTCTTGTCTCATTTGGCATTAGCACTATTTTGGCTCTTGCCGAAAAGTTAACGCAATGTCAAATCATAGAAATCTATTATGGAGGAAAACCAAGAGAGTCTGGAGTGTCTATCTATAGCCATGCCTCTGCTAGGGATTACATTAGCATAATTCATGCTCTCAGTGCTGTGTATGATTCATGCTCACCGGAGCCTCTGACAGGACACATCTCAGGGATCTGGCCCAAAGCCCAGCAGCGTCCTGTTTCACAGCAACACTGCATCTTTGTGTACTGCCCATTCAGCTCTGCTGCACAGCGACCATTAGCAAGAGCGGAGAAACAGGTGCCCACACGCTGATCTGGGAGCAGAGGAAAGAGATTAAACAGCAAAATTACACACCAGACAGCAACATAATCTAGCAAAGAAAACACAAGTAAAAAATATTTAGAGGAAGTAGGATGCCTTTTTAAAATTCATAATTATGTGTGAAGGTCAATTTGCAATTAAACAATCTTTTGTGAATCATAATCAGCAAATACCGGTGTATTAGATTTTTTTCTGGGTTAGATTCAGCTTCAGGTCTTCTTTAGCTTGTCGACTGTAACTGCAGAATTATTCAGTCACTTTTCCCAGGTTTTAAAAGATACAGCAATCAGCTGCACGTACAGTGATGGTTATGGGATGTGCTTGGACCTTAATTTTAAGGAAGTGCACACGCATCTGTAAAATGGTTAATAAGCACATGTTTACATAGAGAATCTGTTCACACAAAAGTCATGTTTAAACATTTTGGACTTTTCCTGTTTTTGGATGATTTATTGTACCTTGCAAAAGTATTGATACCACTTTAATCTTTTCGCAATTTATTGTATTACAACAATTATTTGGGATTTTGTGAGATAAACCAACATAGACAGTTAAGGAAGGAAAATTATACATGGTTTTCAAGCTTTGTCCTTTTATAAGTAAAAATCTGAAAACTGTGGCAGGCATTCATAGTCAACCCCTTTTACTCTGATATCCATAAATAATATCCAGTACACTTAAATAGTTTTAGAAGTCCCCTAATTATTGAACAGAGATGACAAACAACATTATGAAGAACAAGAAACACAAAAGACAGCTAAGATGTGGCCTTAATGGAAGAGAGTCAAGAAGAAAAGCCATTGTTGAAAGAAAGCCATTTGTAGTCATGTTGAAGACAACAAAAACATGCAAGGTGTTCTGGTCAAATTAAAAGAACACCTAAACACCAGATCATCCATTAAGCAAATCTGTTAGAAGCTGCAGAACCCTTGAGTCTGGACCAGAGGTTCACCTTCTAGCAGGACAACAACCCTCAACATCCAGTAAAAGCTACAAAGAATGTGTTTGATCTAAGCATATTCATGTGTTAGAATGCTCCAGTACAGACGGTACTTTTACCAACTCTGCATACAAAGAAAATTTATATAATTTTCCTTCCACTTCACAAGAATGTGCCACTTTGAAAGAAAGAAAGAAAGAAAGAAAGAAAGAAAGAAAGAAAGAAAGAAAGAAAGAAAGAAAGAAAGAAAGAAAGAAAGAAAGAAAGAAAGAAAGAAAGAAAGAAAGAAAGAAAGAAAGAAAGAAAGCCTACTGGAACCATCAAAATCTTAAATGTCCTTTGACTGGCTTGCCCTCTCTATGGTCCCCAAGGAGGAAGCCTTTTTATAGCCTCTCAGCAGGAAGGGTTGCTTGGGGCCTCGCCTAAATGCCAACATCTAAAGGGCCCCCAAAAAGGGGTCGTATTTGTTACGGTTTTCCAGGTCAGGGTCAGTGGGACAGGAGAGGAAGCTGGTGTTCAACAATGTGTAGGTAGTAAGTGGAGAGGGTGATCTAAAGTTGTTGCAGTTGGGCAATAAAAATTATAATTGTACAAATAGAGAGTAGCAGTGAACATGGGAGTATTAACTTGGAAACTGAAAGAAAGGTCGAAGTGCAGAGGAAAAGAATAAAAAGAAGAGTGAATAGGGACAGGAGGGAGGGGTACAAGTCGATTAACCCACTAATGAGCCAGCAGTCTGGAATTAATCAGTTCCATGTGGAGCAATTCCTGCCAGTTAGATTGAAAATGAGGGGCTGTGCTGTGTCTGGGAGCTTATACAGAGCCGTGCACGTACACATGTACAGGCAAACCTACGCATAGGTATGCATTCCCCATATGTATCTACCAGCATGTACTCAAACCACAAAATGACCTGTAGGAATGACGGCTCTGTAGGCATGGTGGAGGACAGGGGGAACAGAGGGGGTGAAGCTGTGGTGTGTGTGGTTTTCTCAGGAAGATGATGATGGCTTAAATTAGATCCAGATGACAGTTTACTCACTTGTGTTGCTCCATCACATAAGCGTAATTTTGCTTGGTGGGGTGTTTTTACAGACTGACTGACTGGACAGGTTTTCTTATTTTATGTCCTCACCTTACGACAGCATATTAGGCACTGATTACTGTCAGTTACACGCACCTTTCCCCTCCCCCCTTTAACCCACCCAACTCCAAACAGCTCCCACTGCCATACATCACCAGAGAGCAGAACATCCCTATAAACAGAGCACACAATCACCTCTGAAGGGCAGAACAAATTTCCTGCTTGAAAACAAGTGGCAGAGAAAGCCATGAATCAGTCGGGTTTATTCTATTTATGTTAGGATGTCAAAAAAGGAAAAGGAGTTCAAATGGGAATCGGTGTGCCTTATCGGGCATAAAACTGTTTAGCCTTATTTTAAATACAGGTTTACAGTGCCTTACAAAAGTATTCAGAACCAATGAACATTTTCACAATTTGCCAATTCACAACCACAAACTTCTATGTATCTTAGTGGAATTATGTGATTGACCAACACAAAGTAGTGCATGACAGTGAAGTTAAAGGAAAATTACACCAGATTTTCACAAATCTTTAAAAAGAAAGGTTTTAAAAGCCGTCCTTCACTGCAAGAAATTTTGGGGTATGTCTCTACCAGTTTTGTACATCCAGAGAGTGACATTTTTACCCATTTTCCATTGAAAAATGATTCAAGCTCAGTCAGATCTGATGGAGAACACCTGAAGACATTAATGTTTAGGTCTTGCCGCAGAGTCTCAGATCAATTTAGGTAGGGAGTTTGACTAGGCTATTCCTACACATTACTGTTTTCGTGTAAACCATTCCATTATAGATCTGGCTGTATGTTTAGGGTTGTTGTCCAGCGTATTGCCCTGCATTTAGCTCTATACATCTCTCCACTAACCGTCTCTGCTGTCCCTGCTGAAGAAAAGTATTCCCACAGCATGAAGCTGCCGCCACTGTGTCTCACCATGGTGATATTGTGTTCAGGGTGCATGTTAGTTTTCTGCCACAAACAGCATAGTGATGTGCATGTAGGCCAAAATGTTTAGAGAACATTATATATTCTCCCACCTGACCTACGGATCTCTTCAGAGTTACCATGGGACACTTTGCTGTTTCTCAGGTTAACACACTATTTCCCAAGAATGTCAGGTTACGTGGATGGCTAAGTTTGCTGTTGTGTCATATTCTCTTTTAACTCATATAATAAACAAACATATAACAAACATATAATAAATTATATGTTTGGTCTCATTGTGCTGGTTGATGGTGTACCTCCTCCCGAGTCTTTTGAAGCTTCTAACAGATTTTCTTCCAGAACGGTCTTGTATTTAGCTCCATTCACTGTATTCCCATTAAATGTGACCATCATCTTTGCAGAAGAAAAGCATCCCCAAAGCACGACGCTGCCACCACCATGTTTCACAGTGGAGACCTCGAAAAACGTATCTATGTGTTTATCTATAATCGAACTGATCACTACAACAGTGTCTTCACAGGTCTGCCTAAAAAGTCAGTCAGACAGCTACAGCTGATCCAGAACACTACTACCCATTTGTTTAGAGTTGCTTTTGACTGCTCTATTTAAACTATTAACTACAACATCATTAATTTCAGTCTGTAGTCCAACTTTTCTTTACTTCCCTTGATTATGCTACTGTATTATGTATTTTTATGTTTCCTTTTCATATGTTTTCACCATGTAAAGCACTTTGAATTGTCTTGATACTGAAATGTGCCAATACAATTTTTTTCAATAATTAGATTAGATGATCTTGACTCTCTGCCATAAAGGATAGATTTATGGAGAGCAGAATCAAAACTTGTACTGTTGGTACATTCTTCCACCTGACTTCTGGATTAAAGGGGACTGAATGAAAATGGACACCCTAGTTTGCAGACTGTTTTGTTAAAAAGGTTTGAAAGTTGTAATTTGACAAAATGTGGAAATGTTTATTAGGTAAAAAAACTTTTGCAATGCTCTGTAGCTGTTGTTGTGACTTTGGATTGCTGGTTTAGAACAATCAAAAGCTCTAGTTTATATTTGTTTGCATGTAAGCATTCATGCTTTTTTTTGTCAATTTGAGCAGAAGGTTAAGAGAAGATATCTGTTTGATTTGCTATTACAATTAGTTTTCCTCTTTGTCTTCTCTTGGTTGAACAAGAGTTATCCATGAAAGAAAGAAGATGGAAGATGGAAAGAAAACAAAAGAAGGTGAAAACATGGAGGACACAAAACATTTACTCAGTGGGAGAGTGTTAGGATGTCTCAGTTTTGGAGACTAAATGTAACACAAAGAAACAAAAGGAGATGGAAATTTGCTCATATCCACTATAAGCAACAGCACTCTCTACTGTAAATCACTTGAGATGTTCACCGAGGGAATATTTTATTGCTTTACAAGTAAGACAGACTGGACCAGAAAGACGGAAACAAAGTGACAGAAATACATCCATCAAGGGTAGAAAAGAAAAGAAAAAAATATTGAAGACCTTAATCAGATACAGAAAAGATACTTTAGGTTGCTTGACAGCAGCTCTCCTTTTATTTGCAATCAATGCTTTGTATGGGCAATCGTTTCATTGTTCATCTCCTACTTTTTACAAAGATATAAATAGTTTTGTAGTTTATTTCAAAGCTAACTGATGCTTCTTTTGTCATTCTTGCTTTAGCAGCATGCTTCGAGTCATTGTCCTGCTGGACGGGAAACCTCTGTCCAAGTCTCAAATCCCAGGCAGACTGACGTAGGTTTTGCTCAAGGACATCCCAGTATTTACCGCCATCCATTTTTCCCTCGACTTGGACCAGTTTTCCAGTCCCTGCTGCTGAAAAACATCCCCACTGCATGATGTTGCCACCATCATGTTGCACTGTGGACATGTTCTTGGGTTGATAGGATGTGTTGGGTTTGCGCCAAACATAGTGTTTTATTTGGTGCCCAAAATGTTTAATCCTAGTCTCATCTGGCCAGAGTACCTTCCTCCATTCATTTGAGGAGTAGCCCACATGCCTTTTTTCTCATTTCACTTCACCAACCTAGACTATTTTGTGCAGATCCATGACGTAAAGCAAGATTAAAAACTTTTAAATTACAGGTTGGAATGCAACAAAATAGGTAAAATAATAATAATTGAATACTTGTGCAAGTACTTGTAGCTCAAAGGTGAGATTAGAAACACAGTTAGCCTTGAGAGAAACTGATAAAACCCTTGACTGATGTTAACATCTTTAATAAGTTTAGATGGTAATATTTTTATTACAGGGAAACAAATTTGGATAATCTACATGCCCCCTATGCAACGCCCACTTTGGAGCAGCAATGTAAAATAACCTGGCTCTGTTTCAGCGTTATTTCCACGATTGGGGAGAACTGCAGGAATACATTAGCATCTGGCAGTGTTTAATTGTGGATCACAATGAAGCATGTGCTGTGTGTGAGTCAGAGGAACACTAATAGTAGATTAATGAGGTGAAGGCTAAACAGTGCATGTTTGCACATGATGACCACAGGTTTGCTCATCAAGACTGTATTCCCAGGAAATAGCGGTGAAGGTAAGTTTCCAGCCACATGTGTAGCTCTTAGCTGGAATTGAACACCACAGGGCACCACAGAGCAACATGTCATTTGATGTGTGACTCACCCACACATCTGGAGCCATCTGTGCTAGAAATGTAGCCTCGTGGACAGGTGCAGACGTAGCTACCAGCAGTGTTGGTGCACTCTCCTCTATCACACACACCAGGAATTGTGCTGCATTCATCAATATCTGAAACACAGAGTTACATCATGAACACTTTGGTCCATCCCATCAAAGGAAAAGGGTAATTTGTTTAAAAAAAATACAGCAGCACACAGCAATACGAGTTTACTGAAATGTTATTAAGTCAATAAAATAGATATATTTCGCTTTTGTGTAGTTAAAGCCCATCAAGAAAAGCTAAGTATACCAATGAGCATAGATGTGAAAGGAATAAACTTGATAAACAGGACAACAGGTTAAAATCTTAACAGAACAATCAGACAAAAAAGTACATTAAATTTACTGTGTGGTTTACTTTGTACTGAGTGGGTATCTGGGGAAAAAAGTTAAATAGTTTTTTTAGCTTGGTTTTCTTGTGCAGAAGTTCTTTGTTTAGGTCACAAAAGATGAGAGATGTTTTGGTACATATCGCTGACCTGGTCAACACCATTAATACACAAACTGTTGGTTTTACCATTAAATTTGACAATAAACCAATTTAAATTGTTAAACAACTTCCGGACAAAGGGCATAAAGACATGTATGCAATACTAAGCAATATTACTAATATGGGTAAAAATTTAATCAAATTTCAAACTAGATACAACATTACTACTGTAACCCAAACATACCACAGTGTAACATTTGAAAATCTAAGGGTCTGTATCCACAGTGCTTGGCAGTGGTCCCCTTTGTGTGGTGGGCTTTATGACGGTATTGGGTTATATTATTCAGAGAGGGGATCTTCATTGCTCCGTGATGCTGTACGTTTCCAGAAGGTGCTGGTTTTTTACATTGTGTCCTGTGTAACTGCTGATCCACTGCTGAGTACAATTACTGCACTGGTGCCGAGGTAATACAGATGAGGGCTTGCCCCATGTGTTTAGCTTGAAAGCGAGAAAGGCAAGTAATTGTCTCTCTCACTAGGAGTAAGAAGCACATAATGTACATCTGTGAAGCTGATATATATCTGCGAGTTACTATGCAGTAACGGCCTTTACGCGAAGCCAGGAGGCTTTTGTTCCCCAGCAGGCTTGTGTCTGACAGCAGTGGAAGAAGGCATTGGTAGAGCTGTTAAAGTACAGCCAAATAAACCTCGTGTCAGCAGCAGCAACAACACACCAGACATTACTCCACATGAAAGCTGCTCTGAAGGGCTGTCGGTGTTCACTAGGGGAAATGCGTGCCACCTGCATAAATGTCTACAATGGAGGTATTAATGCTGCCACGTGCTTATAAAGGTGTGTACGCAGCAATCATTACTGTTTCAAAAGACTTTTAAACCTTCCCGTTTTCTAACTAAAATGCATGTAGATTGAAATAGCTAAATGAAACTTGATAGTAGCTATGTATATGTATAAAGCCTGCATGTGTGAATCTGTGAGTGTCAGCACAACAGGGAGGTCTGTGTGTGTAACAGTTTCACCGAGGCTGTAAGTGTTTCTTTGTTCAGCACTAACAGCTGCTCTTAAGTGATTATGTGTTCACATCTTAAACAGACTTTACCATAACTACCCTGAAACCTCACTAATTTCATGGTAAGCATTCTCAGTGAGGTTCTTTGTGCATTAGCTGCAAAATGCAGGCATTTTAGTCAAAGCTGCCCCCAAAGGACTGATGGTTTGATTGTTTGCAAGATTTCGTTTCAACATGGGTTTCCTGCACATACGTGACATTAGAAACATCTTAAAACTTTTTTTTGTTTTTGCAACCTTTTAAAACACTGAACTCTTTATGCCTTCACTTGCACTGGTTAAACAAACAAAGAAAATAATCATCATTATGTTAGTATGTTTTCTGAATATAAATAAAGATTTGATCATTTTGAAATCAAAATAATTGGTTCGTCACCACTACCCAGAATAGTAATTGGCTATAATTTTAGGCTAAGCTTCGGTCACTTTTACATTGCAGCCTAAGCTGTTTAAGTTATGAAAACATACGCTTTCACTTGATTTTTAGGCAGTTTTCATCCTTCAGAATTATGGCTACTTGATCGTAGAAGAAAACAGAATCGATACCGTTTTAAACCACTATTATTTAAAAGAATTGCTTATTGAGTTTGGTAAAACAATGTACAGATACTGTAAATTGTACATTGCACTCAGGGAACTGAACTGCCTTAAACATAAATTTTTCCCTGACACCTTTGTGTTGAATCTTCCCTTACAATAACTAAAGCTTTCATTAAATGTAGGATAATATATTAAAAAACCCAAACAACACATAAAATCAGAAATATATTGTACTTCAACAATCTCTGGGAGACAAAATACCAAATCAAAATCAACCTACAAAATATAAAAAAATCTAATATTAAATAAATAGTAAATTTAAAAAAAATTAAAAAACACAATTTTTTTAAAGATTAAGGAATAATTATCACATTGATAATAGAGAGGATCAAGCCAAACAAACATATTTACTCACATTTTAGTGTAGCTACTCACTGAAACATCCTACACATTCATTATTAAACGTGTAGGATAATTATTAAAATATGATCACATTTTGTAATCCATAAATTCCTCTTTCTGTGGCAGTTGCCCATAGATTTGTTGTGTTGCTGAGTAGTGCAGACACCACACAGTCGCAAACCTTGCATATGAGTTTTTAATATGCACCTGAGTCTTAGAAGCCACACAAATGAACTGAGTCTATCAGTTTCTATGCTGTTTCTACTGCTGTTATGAGTTCCTTCCATTTGTCATTTTGTAACTTTTGCAATTTTAGTTGTACCATTTACTGATATTTTCCCAGGTACAAAATGATGCCACCTCCTGCGGGATGTTTTGTACAAAACGTGAATGAATACCCACCAGGAGGACAATAAATTTGTTTCTTTTCACAGTCCGGAATAATGTTTTTGTGGAACACATACTGCCCGTTTACTGGTTCCAGACCAGTATCAGTTTGAACCTGAAATTCAAATGTTTCCTATTTTTCTGAAAACTGCACATTAGATTAGGGCTTTTAAATATACTGTGACAAATATAGGAGTCCTTTTTTTACAAATCAGCACTTGATCCAGAGAGTTTGTCTGCCTTTTATGATTTGTTCAAGATCAGCTTCCACTCAAGGATGAAGAAATTGCTTCCAAATTTTGTTCAAAGAGCTGATTTATTTTCCCTTTTACTGTAAATCTGACATTTGAGAAGACCACAGAGTTCCTGAGGAGGATTTTAGCTCTGTGAAAATCAGGGCTACGCCAATATTCAGTCATAGTTAAGTTCTTTGGTGGCCAGTCAGTCAATGGAGCTCTTGGACCACTGTGATTGAACTCTGTCTTTAATAACAATAATAGCCTTTGTGAATGCTGCAGATTTCTTTTTTCAACACTTCTAAAGAAAGGATTACACACTGGTTCTGCGGTTGATTCTCACATTTTGCACTAGAATCTGTTCTTGATTGGTTTCTTCGCCATGACGTCACACAGTGAATCAGTATGTTGATGTACTGCCTTGAATTACATCCACTGGTGTGCCTCAAATTAACTTGAGAATTATGAATTAACTTTTCCAAAGCATAAAAAGTCATTACATTATTATCTGGGTTTTCTCACAGTGTTAACTGCATAGTAACCTTAGTGTATGTGAACTTCCGGCTTTGAAAACTGATCAAAAACATGAAATCTGATTTAATGTCAGTGTATTTAAGCATGTGGTTTCAACAATATCCCCATAATTAATGTAAATATCTAACACCAGAGAAAAACAAACTGATATGCCACAGTTTAAGTTAATAGGTATCAAATGGAAGAGGGATGCAATAAAATGTCAATGCATAGGCAAACTAGGGTTAGAGACTGACAACAGCATGACCCTGAGTGACCCCAAGCCTCAGAATTTCCATTATAAGCTGTTTTGTTTCTGTGCAGCTGACTACATGCTCATTATTGAGTCATTAGTGAACTACTAGTTAAGCAGAAACATTGTGTCATCATAAGAACATGATAAAAGTTTCTTATCCTCCTTTTTGTTGTTAACTTGTTTCAGGCTTCACTTGGATTGTTATTCTACCAGCAAATCCACACCCAAATCCCACTTAGCACAGTTCAGTGTCTCTAGAAACTGTCATCCGGTCCAAAGCCACAAGTGAAACCAAGACTCTGGCAAACTTAAATCAGTCATCCTCCCAATTTCCTCGTTCATCCGAACACATAAATCAAACCAGTTTGTCACAGTAATTGGTTTTCATGAATCTAAAGGTTGAAATACTATTTCAACCTGGAAAGACTCACATAAAGGAGAAACAACAAGAAGACGGTTAAAGAATTTATTAATGAAAGATTATTTCTTTGGCGCTCGGACCCCTGAGGGAGACGTAAACGCTGAGGATGAAGTAGGTTTGAATAAACATCTTAGGATTATGATTAGGTACGTCTTCCCCCCCTGGGATCCGATCCTGGTGGTGGTGTAGGCCTTGGTATGGAAGGAGTTGGGAGCCCATGGTGGAGAAGGGTCGAAGCACAGCAGAAGAGCAGTGTTTTCCATGCAGAGGGTCTTTAAAAGTAATGTCCTGGGAGATGATTGGCTGAGGAGGAGTGCGGACCTGCCGTTGATGGGAGCAGCCAGTGAGGAGTGATTGGATGTGGCGGGGGTGGTGAGTCTTCCATGTTGAATTTTCGTTTAAACTCCATTTCACTGCAAACATGAACAGCCTTGCTACAAGCCAATAAAAGTCTTTACTGATACAATGATACAGTGCAGGCCTTGACTTTTTCCAGCAGGCTATTTTTTGTCATCAGGCTGAAACAGTTTAGGAGCTCTCTGTAATCCTCCCAGAAGACAGGCCTCGGTCCAAGAGATATGACCCCTGCCTGGAAAATTATCAGGCTATTTAGCTAGCGCATTGTTTAAATTCCAGCCAATCAACACACTGTAATGGAAACCCACTCTAGTTGAGAGCAGACACTTTTCTCTGTGATTCTGGGAACACGTCAGGGCAACTTTAACTTCTAACACATCGTCAAGTTTTAAGCGCCTGTGGAGATTTGTCGGCTGATCCCAGCCTTCATGAACTGAGCAGTCCATAAATGTCTCACTATTAAGTCAATAAAGTTGATAGAATGCTTGGCTGATTATTAGAACATAAAGTAATATATATATTTTAATAACATCTTTATTAATTTAACTATTTTACTGTATAGAGGTCTATTGAAAAAATGTAAGCTTTTGTCAATCATTGTTTTGGGGAAATTATCAGAAGTGATGGTTGTTTGCAACCATGGCACTTTCTAAGGGTGCTGTCTCTCTAGATAATGAACCCACTATGATGCCAATAATCAACAAGAAGGTGGATAGTCTTAGCAGGGTCATGGCAAGTCTTCAAGTGAACTAAGAAAGTGAGTTTTCAATGTTTATGTAATCATGTGCAAAATCAGCACCCTTTTTAACAGAATTTATGTCTCTCCATGACCACAAACTACTGGGCCTAGTTTATTTTTTGTTTTCAGCATGCATGAATCTTCCACTGCAAATTTGTGGTGGTTTATTATTGCAGTATCAACACATTAGAGTGCTAGAGTACAGACATGATATTGGTGGCAGTAGCATCATGGTAGTGTGATGTCAAGGGTGTAGCTGCATTCTGCTTTGGTGCAAAATAATAGGGGGCTCAGGACGACTTGAAATCATGGCATAGGATCACTGTACAAAGGTGCTGATGAATGAAACATGGAGAGAACATAGGAGAATGTCTCATTGACGACCATAAGGAAAAAAAACCTTTTGGTGATTTCTAAAGCTGCCTTATTGCTGTTTCTCATCTTGCCACATATGTTGCCATATTTAAAATGCATTTTTCGTGGATCTACACGTGAAAATATGAAACACATTTTGTGAAACATGAAGTCCTGTCAAATCTATGATGTATGTATGGTGCTTATTAGAGCTGCACCGTATATATAATCCAAGTCATGTGAGCAATATTGGAATCACAGAGCAACATTTGGTAGGATATTACATTTCAGGTTTTATTCATGCAAATTCTGTATACCAATAATACATTTGGCCTGGTGGATGGACATTTGGACTCTTATAGCCTACAATGGATGTATATTTTTAGCAGCTATGATGCCAAAGGTCATTAACTGTTGTGGGGACATTGTGAAAAATGAAAAAAAGAAAAGAACCAGGAACATCTGTGTTAATTATAATCTTCATTTCAATATCCAGCACCAGTAATGCAATTAAATGTTTTTCTGTGTTGTGATGAAAAGTATAAAATGCACAATGTGATACTGCATCAGAATAGAGTAAGTTACATTTGCTGTGAAACTACCATCTTGTTTTCTTTTCTCCTCACATCTAAAAATTATCAGACCATCTTGAGATGAAAGATTAGCCGCCTAGTCGATGAAAGCCAGATTTTGTAATTCTGTGCCAGCGGCAGCGGCACATGTGTGGTAGATATAGCACTTCTAAGTTGCAAGATGCTGAGCATGTTCAAAGAAATCTGTGGCAGTCTGGTCTTGCTGGAGATCACATCATGTATGCTACAATAGCAGATGCAGTATGTAGAAAGACAATTCTGCAATGTTCTTTATCTTTAAGCCCTGCATCTGTGTACACCAAAAGAACACATGGCAGATATTTGCTACTGTGTGATGAGGTTATAAGAGTGAAACAGCATTATGATCCAGTCCTCTTTATGTTGATTGTTAAGAATATATTAAGCGATCCTTTCTCACCACAGTTAGGCTTGAAATATATGCTATTTTAACATTTTTAAAATTGTAAAAGTATTTTATTGATCCATCTCTGGAAGATTTTTAAAACATTTCTAATCGATAAGCCACCAAGAAGCTAATGAGGAATGTACAATTTAGAAGTTCTGAGAAAAATCGAAATTTTCCTCAAACGTTGCATCAGCTGGAGTTTTACAATTAAAATCTTTGTTGTGTTTTCTGTTTTCTGGTGCTATACAATGAAGTGAAGCTGGTGCCATAAAACCATACCAGAAAAAGGAGACCACAGCAGAAATCCTGACAAAACTGTAACACTCTTGTTACTCATGCAGCTTTTAATATAAAGATCATTGATTTAATTCATTTAATGTCTATAAAGACAAGGATGAGTAAGTTTTGATGTGGAAGAACTTGAATGGCCTACTCAAAGTATTAACCCCTGAATTAGAGCAGACTGTGAGCTGGGCTTCTCGTGTAACTTCAGTGCCTGACCTCAGAAATGCACTTCTGTCATATATTTCCATAGACACTCCTAAACCTTGTGAAAAGCCTTCTCAGATAAATGGGATGTCACTCAAGTTTATTTGTGTGTGTATACAGATGAGTTTAGCAATATAGTTTATCTACTACTTTTCCTACTTCCCTTAACTATTCCTAAGGCTGCTGTCACTCAGTTTCCAATTTTGCCATTTATGCTGGTGTACTGAAAACCATGCCTTATGTGGGTCTAAACATGAGGGAATAAATAGGTTTTTGTGCAACATCAAGTCCTATGATGCTTTCGAAGCATGTGTGTTGCTTTTGTTGTGCTCCCGTTCTGAATAGTGCTTGTCTAATGGGATTAAGAGTGTGGAATTCATACAGTTGCTGTGTCAAAAAAACTTTTGTAACAAGCTTGTTGTTCTATTTTCTTATATTTAAGGATCAGGTAACCATCTAAATTGAAATTTCATGCTCAATAAAGGATGAGAGCATTATTTTCTTTTGATACCGGAAGGCAAACATGCAATGCTGACAGGCATATAAATGTACCTACGCTGTTGTGACAGCGTGTGAGACTCACCTTCACATTTGTGGCTGGTTTCACTCTGACGGTGACCAGCAGGGCATTTACATTCATATGATCCAACAGTGTTGATACAGTTCCCTCCAGAACACAGACCCGGCACTGCCTGGCACTCGTCCACATCTAAAATAATGGGAGACAAGTACTGGTGAAAAAAGGCAAACACAGAGAAGAGAAAAAGCACTTAGGTTAAAACAACTCAAACCAAACAAAAATATATAGTTTTTATGCTCAGTAACATGGCACCAGCTGGACAGTTTTAGTCTTTGTCCATAAAAGACCTACTTTAGCCATTGTTTAAACAGGAAATTGCATTTTAACAGTGTGTAATCCCCAAAGTTTTATTGTGAGTCACATTTACTAGTATTAGGGATTTGTAAGTGAGAAAGTTCATGTAAAACTGTGGATACTTCTGATCATGTAAACTGTGAAACACACAGTGGTTTTCTATTCAGCTCAGTATTAGTCTTTAATCATGATTTCAGTCTTCATAGCTTTAGCTATCCTCTCAAAAATTGCTTAAAAGCATTCTGCACGCATGCCAAGCACAATTTAAACAGCCTGTTTCTAATCACCTAAACAATAAATTTACTGTTGATTGTACCAGCTTTAAGGAGTGTCCAGTGTTTAAGAGGTTCTATGTGTAGGAGTCTGAGAAAGAAAGAAAGAAAAAAGAAATGACTTCTGGCCAACATCATGAAGTGGAGCCCAGACTGGAATTCATACATTTGGATTCATGGTCATGCGTGCTTTGTACTGCTGCCAGAGAGACGTTGCTCTTGGCTCTTGGGTGATTAGGTGTCTTTAGTGTGTGCATGTGTGTGGAAGCACAGAGAGGGTCCAGAAAAAAAGGAAGAAAGATGTTATTCAGAAACACAAGAAACAATAGATTGTGAGAAAAGAAGGTCTGAAGTTATGGGTGTATCACATGAACTGACATACGTGCAGCATATGAGCTTCCTGGCAGCACCAACAAAAGGAGAATTTGATGATCTATGTAATAAATTACTATTCATCATTATATTGTAAGAACACCATAACAATCCCATGATACTGCCAACACCGTGCTTGACACTTGTGGTTAGTGGTTATTTGTGGGTATTCCTGAACTTTCCTGAACTTCCCAATCAATTAATTTTCAACATGCTAAGGGATATTTAACCAACTAGTAGGGCGGATAATTGTATATTTGTATGTAGAATTATAATTATTGTAATTATTCATAGGAGGCTAGCTCCTTGGTTTAATTTAGATCTGTGTACTTTAAAGCACAATGTTAGAAAATTGGAGAGAAAATGGTGCTCTGCACACCTAGAGGATTCCTACTTAATCTGGAAAAATAGCCTACTGTTGTATAAAAAGACACTTTGCCAAGCCAGAACAGCTTATTTCTCATCATTAATAGAAGAGAACAAGAATATAGG
>JAHUTJ010074568.1:620-26825 GCA_036250325.1 Characodon lateralis
TGGCTGCCCAAATCACGGCAGAATTAAATGTGCACCTCAACTCTCCTGTTTCCACCAGAACTGTCCGTCGGGAGCTCCACAGGGTCAATATACACGGCCGGGCTGTCACTTATGCCAATGCCAACGTTGGTTTCAATGGTGCAAGGACCGCAAATCTTGGGCTGTAGACAATGTGAAACATGTATTGTTCTCCGATGAGTCCACCTTTACTGTTTTCCCCACTGTTTTCCCCACAAGAAGCCCCAAAGAAGCGTATAGCCCAGACTGTTGCATGCCCAGAGTGAAGCATGGGGGTGGATCAGTGATGGTTTGGGCTGCCATATCATGGCATTCCCTTGGCCCAATACTTGTGCTAGATGGGCACTGCCAAGGACTACCGAACCATTCTTCAGGACCATGTGCATCCAATGGTTCAAACATTGTATCCTGAAGGCGATGCCGTGTATCAGGATGACAATGCACCGATACACACAGCAAGACTGGTGAAAGATTAGTTTGATGAACATGAAAGTGAAGTTGAACATCTCCCATGGCCTGCACAGTCACCAGATCTAAATATTATTGAGCCACTTTGGGGTGTTTTGGAGGAGCGAGTCAGGAAACGTTTTTCTCCACCGGTATCNTAAAATCCCTCTGACCACTGTGCAGGACTTGTATATGTCACTCCCAAGATGAATTGACGCTGTATTGGCCGCAAAAGGAGGCCCTACACCATACTAATAAATTATTGGGGTCTAAAACCAGGTGTTTCAGTTTCATTGTCAAACCCCTGTAGGTATTGGGTGTGGAAATTATCTAAATTAGGCACAGTTGGGATTGTGTTGGTGATGCATCAACAGGTATTATCGGTATGAATACGCCATCTTGGCTGTGTAGTATCTTGAGGTGAAATCACTAATAGTCTAGCATAAGAAGTGGGGGTACATTACATTTTTTCTTGAAAGCAACTTGTATTTGCACAATCCATGTAGCTCAAATGTTTAACAAAATGTTACATAGAAATGTGGACGGTTTCCAGCTGCCAGTACAGTGCAAATATTTAAATACAAATTTATATTTATCATTATTCTCTCAATTTTGAGCTCTCAAATAAACAAACTAAAACTTTCCCGCACGCTGATATTGAACCAAAGTTATCACAGGAGATATTAGCATTTCTGTATAAGTTTTTTTTTTTGGTTTTATGAATTTTGATGTGTTGGTTGTTTAAATAAACTCTGAGGGTAAACACCTAACTAAAAGCTAGTGTATGTTCACACACTGACACAACTCTAAATGTGGTTTACTTAGAAATCAAAGCTGAAATCATGTCTGTTGCTCACTGATGTTATGGAGGAGTTCAAAAAACCAAACAAATTATCTAAAACTTGATCCTTTGTTAACATGAAAGCTTCCGTTAGCAATGCAGTACAGTTAGCTGCAAAAGGTAGTTAGACTGTTTAGAATTTTCATCAGCGATTAGGTCTAAATAATGCAAACAGTGTCCCTGTTTTTCCACCTGACTGAAGATGCTGTATACCCTTAAAATGTTTGTGTATCTGTGTGTCTCAGGAATTTGAGAATGCGGACTGTGATGAATACCATGCAGACATGTCCACTTTGGCCTCACCGGCTTCCCAGGGCACTCCGGACGTCTACATCCTGCCGCTCACTGAGGTGTCCCTGCCGACCACTAAGCAGCTGGCACGATCCGGTGGGTCAAAGTTCAACTCATTCTCCTTTTACTTTCCAAAACTTTTATAACACGACTCACTGTCCTGCAAGGTTAGACCTTGATTTTAGATTTTAGGTTCAATTATACTGAAAGAGATTCACCAGTCTTCTGTTGTTAAATGAGAAGATGGATGTGTTGTTGAAGAATGTCTGATGAAGTCATCAAAGCTGGCCTCTCTGTCCTTCTTGATTTATGTCTCACATTTTTTGATGATTCAAGCCTTGCAACAGCTTTGCAGAGATGCCAGATTGTTACACATGCACACACATTTGAAGGGTTTAGGGTAAGAGGAGCCAGAGGAGAGCTGTGCTTCACTGGAGTGAGCACCACCCCAATGCTGGTCGGTTGGGCCTCCACCTAACCCATAATTCATCGCTGCAGTCAACTGCCGTACGAACTCTTAAACTTTCTCCCACAAACATCTGCAAGTTGCGTAATAACGTTCAGGCAGCGGCCTACGCTGCTGTTTGCTGGTATGTCAGGCATGTGGGAGCACAAAACCCCAGTGAGAGTATTCCTCTCTCAGTCTTCCTGCCTGGCCTCCTGCCTCTGAGGAACAATGTGAGTTGTTGTGCATTAAGGGGGTGATCTTGCCTGATACACTTGTGACACGAGACTTAATGGATCCGACTCATGCAAGCACAAAGAATTCTGAAAGAATACATTCTCCTACTAATTTCTTAGCTAATTCATACTGTTGAGGGCATTATGTCCGCTGCATGTTTATAAAATCAGATCAGTCCAATGAGAGTTAATAATTTGATTTGTCATGATGAATGTTTTGAAAAAGTTTAAGCGGAAAAGTGAAAAGCAAATCTTTCTGCACACATTCTCCTGGATGAGAAAACATTTTCTCCAGCAAACTGACTGTAGAACACATGTTTTGTCCTCTACGAATGATAGAAAGCATATGTTGATGCAGCTGCAGCAGTCAGGGATTTATTACCGCCCCTTCGGGATAACCTCACCCTCTGACATCATTTTCGGATATTGATTTTAGGTCTTTTTTTTTATAGAGTAAAAATCAGATGCATGGTGCTGCTTTCAGTTTTAAGTTTGAAATAACTTTAATGGTGCTTTTTCTCCACCATTTAATGTTCTGGTTTATCTGTATAGAAATGTAGTTTATATCGTTTTTACAGGATGCTGAATACTGAACCTTGCAAAAGTATTCATACCCATTTAAGATTTTCACATTAGGTCATGCATCGGGAACAGACCTCAATGTGTTTTGAGGGATTTTATGTGACAGACCAACACATAGTAGTTGAAAGAAAATGATTCATGATTTTTGAATATTTACTAATAAAAAACGTGAAAAGTGAGGCGTGCATTTGTATTCAGCACTGACTTAACAATTAGAATCACATTTTGTTGCAGTTACAGTTGCACGTCTTTGGTTATGTCTCTACCAGTTTTCCACAGTTTAAAAAAGTTCCTCATTCTTATTTGCAAAACAGCTCAAACTCAGTTAAATTTGATGGGTAGTATCTATAAATGTTAAGCCATGCCACACATTCTCAGTTTGATTAAGGTCTGGAATTTGACTGGGCCATTCTTACACATGGATATGCTTAAATCTAAAATACTTTAAGTCTGGCTGTGTGTTTAGTGTTGTCCTGCTGAGAGTTAAACCTCCTCCCTAGTTTCAAGTGTTTTGCAGCCTTTAACATGTTTTCTTCCATGATTGTCCAGTATCTATCTCAGTCCATGTTTCGAACTCTGTTCAGCTTCTCAGTATCTTCTGAAGAAAAACTGTTCCACAGCATGAAACTACCATTGCCATGTTTCAGTGAAGGGGATGGTGTGTTCAGGGTGATGTGCACTGTTAGTTTTCCTCCACGCAGTGTTTTGTGTGTAGGCCAAAAGGTTTTGTTTTTCTTTATGTTTGCTTTGTCCCCAAAATAGCCTGTAGCACACTGCAAACAAGGCTTATTGGCGAGCACAACTAATAGTTGAATCTCCCACCTGAGCTATGGATATGGAAGTAAAATAGTCTCATTAGAATCAGAAATTTTTTAGACATTGAATTTATTACACTGATTTTTTATCCTGTGCAATTATGTATGTGAATTTTTTTTGTACTTAAAATTTGCCAGCAAAAATTCACCTGCAAGAATTCGCCTGAAAAAATTCACCTGCAAATGTGNTTTAGACATTGAATTTATAACACTGAATTTTTATCCTGTGCAATTATGTATGTGAATTTTTTTTGTACTTAAAATTTGCCAGCAAAAATTCACCTGCAAGAATTCGCCTGAAAAAATTCACCTGCAAATGTGTTGACCTTCTGGTGACTCAAGCCAAAGCAATCAGCACCCGATCGAGTGGAGTGTCTTTTAGCCAATCTGATTACACTTATTGGATCACGTGACTAACCATTGCCTTGCGAGTCTCTTAATAGTTTGCTGGATAGTGGCTTAATGAAGATCAGTGATGAGATTCAAATGGGCTTTGGCTTGAGTCACTAGAAGGTCAACACATTTGCAGGCGAATTTTTGCAGGCGAATTTTTCCAGGTGAATTTTTGCTGGTGAATTTTAAGTACAAAAAAAAATCACATACATAATTGCACTGGATAAAAATTCTGTGTTATAAATTCAATGTCTAAAAAATGTCTGATTCTAATGAGACTATTTTACTTCCATATATGGATCTCTGCAGCTCCTTCATGTTTAAATCACATTAAATCCCCAAAAAAAGATAAACGTTTGAGGTAATGTGACAAATTGTGAAAATAATTGATAGAGAATGGATCCTTTTGCAAAGTACTGCCCTAATTTTAAATAGTGAAGAACTACATAAAAAGAAATTAAGATCGAGAGTAATTTCCACCAAATCCAAGATTGAACGAGACTGGGAAGATTTTCCTTTCAGGAAATGTAGACTCAGGTCTCAGATTTTTCAGAAGTCCTGACTGTGGAAGTATGTTGCTGCTCTGTGTTAACTGCCTGCTCTCAGTCAGTGTTCCCAAGTAGGTGGAGGTCTTAATAAGCCCTCAGTGATGCAGCAGCTTGGCTCAGACAGAGGCTCAGTTTAAAGGACCCGCCCTGATACAGCTGTTGAGTGCTACAGGCTGCTGTGTAAACCTAATAGAACCAACACCCATTCTAATGTTCAAATATATTCAGAGAGCAGCTACATGCTGCAACATGTTTTTAAATAGGTTCTCCAGATTGTGTGAGAACTTTACCTTTAAATGATCATTCAAGGACAAGAGGACTGGGATGTGCTGGACCTGAGTGGGGATGATGGGAACTCCATTTGACTCGGAGTGGTTTAAATGCATCTCATTAAAAACATCTCAGCTTCTGCAGCCATTATATGACAGAGATGCTGGTACTCAGCAGCAATCTGATTGGAGATGTTCAGATAGTTCTGTCAAATGGAGTTTGGGTTAGTTCATATGGACTTTCTATAAAGAGAACTTTGCAATCAGGTTTGATTTTCTTCTTTTGTTTTTGAATAAACTTGCTTTTCTTGCCCACACTTTTTCTGCAGTTGTGGCTGAGAAATGAGTCTATGTCTTCTGTATATAAAAACCAAAGGTCTGGTACACTGTAGACACTGTTCATTGGCCATCAGATGCAAGAAGTAGTGATGGAGTCTGCATGTCTACATGTTGTTGAGCAGATCATTATCTGATGTGTGCCCTTCATAGGATCAGATTCTAATGAGCACAAATCTTAAGAGTGTTCCTGTCTTTGAGAACCAGTATTGAGAAAATGTAGGTAAGTTCAACCTCACTTTAAACTGACCCAACAATCCAAACTAAAAACTTAGTTCGAATCTTGACCCAGTAATGAGAACTGCTTTACTGCTAACAAGTGCTTGCCCTTTGGTACCTTTGTAGTTTTGGTTTCTGCTCTTAGGAAAGGAAAAAGGAAGAAAGGAACGGGAAATGTGAAGGTACAAAATAGGGGTGCAAATTGGCAGCATTGACCCAGAGCCTTTCGAATTCAAAGATAGTAAGATTTATCTGAGCAAAGAGAGCCAATTGTGAATACTACACATCAAAATATCCTAGCGTGTGTCATTATCTGCCAGCTTTTTATGTTTTGACAAAGTGAGGAAAAAAGGGAACCCGTTTATTTAGAGGCTGAAAAATGTGAACCTGAGGTAATCTCTATTTAGACTGTCTGCACTGAACTTTCAGCTAGTTCTTGTGAAGAGTGATCTTGCACAAACATGGAAGTTGTGCCTGATCTTCCCAATGATGACTGGATCATGGGTGGAAGGCTCACTATGAGATTCCTGGTGGAGAAACTGCAGGAATGTTTTCTGCAATGGAGGTTTTAGTAGCTTTTCTAAAATACCACCACAGGGTTGGAGCAAGAACAGTCTGGTACAGAATGCCTCATGTTTCCCTCATTGTTGTTAGATTTATGAATATTTGAGGGAAGCATGTTGGAGTAGGTGGAACCCTCCGCCTGCCACCGTTTATTCTTTTGTCATGGGGCTGGGAGATAATAGTCCCAGTGTGTGCTCTCTAACTGGTCCTAACTGGCACCATGCTGTCCTACACAGCCAGACAATGGCAACTATTCTGCTGTTGGGCCGGGGTGTGAATGGGTGTAAGGAATGACCAATCTGGAGAAGGGAACGTGGGGGTTCAATAAGGCCTCCACACAGGGACTTGACTGTGTGGCAGTCTGCTGTGGGGGTATGATGGCTCCACAAAGATCTGCCAGTTGGTAGCTTTACAACCAAAATACAAGAGTCATCGAGGGTGATGCATATGGAAAGGAAGGGAGTGACGGGATGGGTGAAGATGGGGATGTAGCAGTCAGTTTGTTTGGCTGAGTTGGGACAGGAGAGGATGGGATAGCAGGACATTCTCTGCAGGCAGGATGGATGCAAGTCATCAGGGGATGCTGACGGCGATGTGTTGGATAACTGGAGGACTATCAGACAACTCGGTGCCAAAGACAGCCTAATATAGAACAAACATAACAGAGAATGTTGTGTTTACTCGTCAACGACTGGCATGCTGGGATAATTCACTTCCGAGATGGCTGAAAGCAATCGATTTGAGAATGGATACCTAGTAGCTTAGATGTGGTGTGTTATGTCATCTTGCTTATGAAAATGTTAACAAATAGCCTTGAGTCGTCCGTATTTCTTTAATTAGCTTCCAAATGCTTCCTAAGGGGATTTCAAAGTTTTTCCTACATTTTTGCACTTTTTCAGTTAATTTTAATCAAGTTTTTCAACAATATGTGTTGTTACTTGAAAAGTCAGAAAATCTGTTAATAAATCATTTTTGTTGCTCTTTTCATTGTGCTGCAGTTTTAAATGCCTCAGATTACAAGGGTATAGATTGTTTTCAGCTGTTTGATCACCTGCGTCTCCATCCATCAGCACTGACATTTATTGAGATCCATTACAACGATCAGCAGCCGTGCATACATATTGCGCTGTGTTGTTGTGTGATAATCCCTCATAAATGCAGGCTTGTTTTGTGTTTTAGCCTCATGATTATGATCTACAATGTATTCAAATGAATGCACTCCATGTTCAGCCAGATAGATTCATTTGAGTGATATGCATTTCAACAACAGCCTGATCAGGAAAATTATCAACTGTACTTTTGCATGATCCAGTTTGTAGAAAATAAGTGAAAGCATGTTGAACAGCTGAATATATTTATATATTTATGTTTATTATATTTATTAAATATATTTATCAGGAATATATTAATTGTTCTAAAGGATTTTGATCTCTTTCAGCCCAGCTGCTGAGGTCCTCTGAACTGAGCCGCCACAGTCTGCTCTACCTGAAAGAGATTGGACATGGATGGTTCGGGAAGGTAAGACCCCCTGTGGCATTTTGGGTTTGTGTTTTCAGATGCACCAAGGATCATGTGGTAGGTGATTGGATGTGTTGCCTTTAATGTGCCATAAATAATAACTGCTTTGATCCAGAGGTTACGCACAGCTCTGCGTACAAATGTTACGCAGCTAAAATGTTTTAAATCTGTCACTGCAGGTAGGAAAGCCCCATGTTTCTGCAACCAGATAACATTTTTCCCCCTGTACCCTTCCCTCTGTCTTTTGTCTGTTTCTGACTCGTACCGCTCTCTCATGCAAACACAAACGCCCTTTCCATCCTTGTGTACCTTTACTGGGTATGTCCATCTGTATGTCTGCTTCACGTCTTTGTGTGGATGGGTTTACTGGCGTCTGAGTGTGTGCATTCTCCCTGAATGCATTTATCTCTGTCTGCTTTGTTCCAGGTTCTGCTGGGGGAGGTGAACACAGGCCTGAACACCACCCAGGTGGTGGTGAAGGAGCTTAAAGCCAGTGCCAGTGTGCAGGAGCAGATGCATTTCCTGGAAGAAGCACAACCTTATCGGTACATATTTACTGGTGACACAAATATTTCACTATTATTATTTTCCTTTGTATGACTTGACAAAGGTCACATGTCCCTTACCCAGTCTTAAAGATGGGAAAAACAAGAGAACGGTTTTTAAATGTTCTCCACAAGTCAGGAAATGGCTACAAACAGCTACTCACCTAAACTTGTCTGGATCTGCAGTCAGAGCAACAGTTAAAAAGTTTAAATCATCTGGAACTGTGACAAACAGGGCCGAGCGAGGACCTAAATTTATCTTTCATACGCATACAATGAACAGGATGGTAAGGAAACTAAATAAAATGTTGCTTTTCACTTTTTGAGAACTCCAGCAAAGATTGGCATCTTCTGGTCACCAAGACTCTATTAACATCTATACTAACCCTTAGAGGATAAAGAATGACTAAGAAAGTTTCAGTAACCATTACAACACACCTGAAACTGAAAAAAAAAACTCTAAAAGGCAAAAAATGGCAGAACCAATGATTTTGTAAATGAAAAAGGATTAAAAAAATTATTCCAGTAGAATAAATTGAGCATTTTGCTGGTTGAATACTTGAGTACATTCTCACTTCAGACACTGTTCTCCCAGCTTCAAGAAATCTAGGGGGCGAAGACTCTTGCTTTCATCATCAAAGCAAAATTAGAAGCATAGGAATGTTAGGAGCAATGAATAAAACATAAATGTGTCCAGAATAATGTTCAGACAGATGTGCTTTCTCTGTCAGTTCTGTTTCAAAATGAAACAGCTTTAAGCTTTCTGCTCTTCCTCCTTTCTGCTCCCCAGCACACTCCAGCACCCGGCCCTTCTGCAGTGCCTGGCCCAGTGCACAGAGGTCACCCCCTACCTGCTGGTCATGGAGTTCTGTCCACTGGTGAGTCTCATCGGCAGTTCTTATCCTAAACACTGCTGACCCCTCCAAACACACATTTAGTCAGAGCAACACCAATCAAGACAGTCTTGGCTTCTAAAAACACTTGCAAACACTCCATGTTCTCCCCTTCTATTCCAGGAAAAACTATCTAACAATAAATGTTTGCTCAAAAGCAATGCAGAGTTAGTGATGAAAGTCCTGTGACCCAATAGAAACATTTGACCAACAAATCTTTCATTCATTTCAAACCTGAAACATTCAGATAAGTTGTAAATGAATACCCCAAAACTCAAAACTAAAGAATGTTCTTGTCCTGCTGAGGCTGGCAGCTACTGGATATTAAATCATAAAGTTAATCTTATTTAATCTTTAGCTGTGTCTGACATGATTTTAAATCATATGTTTAGTTCAAGAAAAAAGTAAACACTAACTTAGTTTCTGCCCAGTTGGATCATTTACTAAAAACAAGGAGGGAGGACTTTGTTTTTCTCCTGTCTAATCGGACTTACAGGCTACCCAGGACGTTTTTCATTTCTCTGAGACAATAAATGCATTTGATCAATCAGCCAATCATCCTCTGCACTGTCTCCACTGTAAACCAGATAATCTGGATGGGAGGTTCTGCCTCCCAGCAGCCGTAAGACTTTCTAGACTCAATTGATTTGAAGTGAAAAAAGTATCCTAAACCTGAACAAAACTGCTGTTTGCAGATTTAAGTCTGGTCACAGTTAGATTTTATACTTCAGATTGCCCTATTAGAAAGAAAAGCAGGAAATGCTGCTGCTGTTGGTGCTGAAATCATTAAACTTGTTAAACGAGCCAGCTGCTAGATGAGACTCTGCTGAGGTTTCTTAGTCCAAACTGGACTCGCCCAGAAGGATGCATTTTTCCACAGATCTCCACATAAATCTGAGGATCTGCTGTTCCTTCATGGAAACTTGTATAGCTGGACACGAACTGAAGGCCATAAAGAGCAGTTCACTGCTGAACACTGCCCTCCAGTGGTCAAAGCTTGTAATTTGCAGATGTTTTATTTTCCTGTGTCCAGGGGGATGTGAAGGGTTACCTTCGAAGCTGCAGATCTAATGAGGCGATCACCCCTGACCCCCTGATCCTGCAGAGGATGGCCTGTGACATCACATCAGGACTGTTGCACATGCACAAACACAGCTTCACTCACAGGTATCTGCAAGCTCCTGCTGCTGGATAATTATCATTTGCATGAATTATAACAATTCCAGCTGCTGCATCAACTATGACCCCTGTTGCTTCCTGAAACAACATCCTGGTGCTGCCTGAGTGCTGCTTATCGACTCCAGCATCAGTGATTTTGTTGCAGGCGATGACTGCTCCTCTCCGGATCAGCTTTATCTAAGGTACAACATGTTAAACCAGGTGAAAAGGCTTAAAATTCCATCACCAGGCAGCATTGAAATATTTTAAAAAACATAAACGTCCATGATATTCTCATGTTTAACACTTTATTAAATGGTGCAGATGTGTAACAGCTGTTTATTCCCATCTGTCATCAGTGACCTGGCCCTGAGGAACTGCTTGCTGAGTGCTGACATTTCAGTGAAGATCGGAGATTATGGTCTGGCCCACACAAAGTATAAGGTAGATAGATATGAAACTCCAAACAGAAGCTGTACAATTTGCAAATGAATGCTGGTATTTGCTGAACTTTGCTGAAGAAACTGTGTTAAGACAGGGAACCCCGCTACAGAGGGCAGGAAAATAACAATTATAGTGGACAACTCAGTCAATTTGTTTCAAAATCAGAAATTCAAATGAAGAACTGTGAATTTTTATACGTTTCCTTCATGTCTAATTAACCAGGAGGATTTCTACGTGACCTCGGATCAGATGTATGTGCCACTGCGCTGGATCGCTCCTGAGCTAGTGGATGAGGTTCATGGAAACTTGCTGATAGCTGATCAGACCCAGCAGAGCAACATCTGGTAGGATCAATGACACATTGGTGAATCTCAAACATTCAGAGATTCACCAACAAAAGATGGAGCACACCAAACATTCTTATTATGATCTTTGACAGATACAAACTATTTTAATGAGTATTCTGCAGAGTGACCACTGTTATTAAACAATAGCAAACAACATATTGATGGAGACAATGACACAAATACAGTTAAAGTTTCATTAGCAGACTGAAAGGTGTTTATCTGACATTTATTATAATCTAATTTAATCAGTTAATCAACAGAGTGGCTCCAAGTTACATCGTAGATAGCTGATAACTGCGATGCCTTCAAGAAACTTGTTATTTCTAAAATCTCTTTCTAGCTTGCCATATTGAATCCAACAACCATGGATTTGTTGTGCTATTTATTTTTTCCTATCAGAGAGGTATTGCTTGGTGGAAAACGCTTCGGTCTCCATCTTACAGAGTGATTCTCATCAGTGGTTTTTGTCTTCTGCCTAGTTTAAATGTTCAGTCTTTGTCTTTATGCTTTGGACAAGGTATTTAAGTCAGGCCATGATGTAGTATTTAAATACCTCCTAATCTCCTTTTGTAAATCATACAGATGGCTGGGTATGATTCATCTCTCATTGTTAGCAGAAAACATCACATCAGTCTTGCACAGCTCCTCAAACAATTGTGACCATTTGTGAACTAAAAAATAAAACAGGCCTGGAAGAAAAAAACTCCATGATATGGTATTAGACGTACAACCTAGTGTGGACGTGATCAGGAGGAAGACACAGATGGCAGTCAATGACTGCTAACTGACTAATGCACTTTTTATTTTTTGCAATATCACATTTAAGGTCTTTTAAATATTAAAGAGCAGCCATTTCTACACATCCCTGTTAGAACAACTAGTTAGTACAATTAGGGTGAGGTTGACATGGTCTGGTTGCAAAATCTTCTTTTTGAAATATTTTTAGTTTCCCATTAAAGAAGCATGCATGTATGTATGCATTGAAACAGCCACCAGCAGCATGGTATTTTGCACATATCCATATTTCCACAAACTGCTTGTGAATTATTAATCATTGCAGATAATTAATTTATTGTTATAATAGTGTATATACATCAGAATTTCTTTAGTTATATCCACAACCTGCGGCCCATCAATTTAATTGGATTCACAGAGAATTTGTTTGTTGCAGAGCTAGCATGAGTATTGCAGAACGCCTGCATTTTCTGGACAAAGCAAGCACTATCAAGGCTGATCATTTACATATTACCAACATATAAAGCAGTTACACTTGTGTTTCATGGTGTCACAGAACAACAAAAAAAGAAAGAAACATAAGAAAATTAACTAGAAGAAGACTAAAATAAATTATGTGACTGGAGAAAGGCTTTTGACCCAGTCAGCTGAGCAAAAACAATTATATCATGAAACAAAAGCATGGGTATTGTGTGAAATTATGAGCAATGATTGTCTAAAGATGAATGTCTTGTCTTCCTAGGTCTCTTGGTGTGACTATCTGGGAGCTGTTTGAGCTGGGAAACCAGCCCTACAGACACTACTCTGACAGACAGGTCCTGACATATGCTGTAAGAAAGCAGCAACTGCGACTACCCAAGCCGCTGCTCAGAGTCCCCCTGGCTGAGCGCTGGTGAGCTAAACACAGATAGAGGCATGCACATTGGGGAGCAAGACAAATGCAACAAAACACAGAGCCAATAGCAACTCCATGAAATCACTTTCAGGATTAGCAGATTATTGTTTACTGTTCCTGCAGAAATTATCACATAAATTGTACTGGTACTTCATTTAGTCTTATTATTTCAACTTTTCTTTAATTATTTACAACGTTACTTTAAAGGAAACTGACTGTAGACGTTTTCCCTTCTTATTTTGGGCTTCTCAGGTATGAAGTGATGCAATTCTGCTGGCTCAAACCTGACCAGAGACCCAATGCAGAGGAAGTGCACCTGTTGCTCAGCTATCTTTGTGCAAAAGGGGCCAGCGAGGCCGAAGAGGACTTCGAGAGGCGCTGGAACTCTCTGCGTCCTAATCCTGGATTCAGCAGCAACCACACCGCTTCAACGATAGCTAGAGACCAACCCCCATCAAGCTCCTCTTCTTTCCCTCTGCTAGAGCAGTTTGCATCTGGTGATGGATACCATTCAGAGTCTGGAGATGACATACTGACAGTCACAGAGACCAGCCACGGCCTGAACTTTGAGTACAAGTGGGAGCAAGCAGGAGCAGATCCATCCTATATAGCCCAAGAGTCCCCAAGTATGTGTGCTCACACCAACCGTCATTGTCCAGAAGTATTTTATCCACCAGGGGGCATTGTTGGAGGATGTCCTATGGAGAGGCTGAGTCATGGAGTTTCTCCTCCTTACTATCAACAAAAACACTTGCATCCACCCAGTGTGCTCCCTGTCCTCAGTGCCCATAGCCCCTCAGTAAGCAGTGAATATTATATCCGTATTGAGGAGCCTGTGGACTGTAACATGGATCCAGATTACAACATGTGCTCCTACAGCCCAGACTTTCAGGGCAGCAGTGGGAGCTTCCTGACTGGTAGTGCAGACTCTGGTGAATGCATGGCCTGCCCATCACAGACAAAAAACATGGGTCCCTATTGGTCTGCGGAAATCCACAAATCTGACCCGTATGACTCGAATGACTCGAGTCCAGCCATCTCCTTGACAATGGAGCCACTTTTAGGTCAAATTTCAGACAGCAGCCCCCTTCGACCATGGGAATCAAGTCATTATGTGTCCTATAAAGACAGAGACGGGGGCTACTACTATGAGCACTCCCCTCCTTTAGAAATAGATCCCTATCTGATTGGAAGTGAGCATTCTAGCGAGCATCATCAAGAAAGCTGGGGGTCTAGAAGCCTTCGTCAGGCTTTAGGAGAACTGGAGAACCCTCTTGGTATATCCCCTTCTGTAAACAGTCTACCTGAACAGGCTTACACAGAGTCTTACCTGGACACCAGTCAGACCTCCCTCTTAGGGAAGAACATGACGGGGGGTTACTATGACATGATGGGCTCTCTAAGGAAGACCATGCCCAGCCACACAAGGCACAATAGCCACTCTGTCAATATTAACATGAAGACCAGAGGAGCGCTCTTTGTCGGACAAAGAGACAGTGATTCAGAGGAAGAAGAAGAGGACATATTTATTGAGAGACACACTTGCAACACATGGCCTTCGAAACACCGGCACAGCAGTGCAGGCCATCACAGGCGGGCGAGCCACAGCTGCAGACAGGACTCCTACACCGACTTTAACTACACCATGCCAAGTACAGACATCGAAGACACTTGGCCGGACCAGCACAGCCTGGCTTTTCACTCTCTTCCCAAACCCATTGACTATCTAGAGCCACACCAGGCCAAAGATAACAGTGCTTGCCTTAGTCTGAGTAAACAGGACACCATTGTGCCCTCAGACAACTGCAATGCCTACATCTACCTGTGCCACGAAGGGGACACTCAGGTGCCACCATCTGGAGAGTGCTGCCACAACCATTTTGTTGACCCACTCACTGGTTTGTTAGTGAGAAACAACAACTACTGTTACAACTACAGTCACAGCAACTACATTACAGATAAGGCCAGTGATATTCTCAGCAGTGAGGAGTTGATCAATCTATCACCGGCTCCAGGGGGTCCCATTGTTTCCAAACATGCTTTGATAAAGTCTGACGACTGTGACAGGCAGCATGGTAATGTTACATCTGATGAAACACCACTTAAGGAGAAGCAAGAGGAAGTTATCAAAGAAAATCTGATCATGCAGAAACCACCAGAGCCTAGAAAAGAAGAGGTAACTCTGATGATGACCAAAAGCACTCCTCCTCCTGACAACAGGCACGTGATGGTTTGCATTACAGATCCACAGTCAGAGCTGGGCCACACAGCTGACAGCGGTGTGGACCAGGGTGGCTCCACTGTAAGCCTCGCTGACATCCTCGACTGCAGCGACGAAGATGATGACATAACAGACATCACTTCAGGCATCTTTGCAGATGAGGGCAGTGATTTGACCGCGTCTCTGGCTTTCAAATCTTTGCAGAAGCAAGTAGGAACTCCTGATTCCATGGATTCAATGGATCTTCCATCTGCTGCTGGATCTTGTGAAGGACTCAGCCCTGCATCCTCCCTACCATCCAGCTCACCTAAAGCCATGGACAGCGGTTATGATACAGAGAATAATGAGAGTCCTGAGTTCGTCCCCAAAGAATCCCATGAAACCCGACCACAACCTCAGGCGAAGCCTACCCTGGATTCCAGTCTGGAGGAAGTTGAGGAGAACCATGAGGAAGAGGATCAAGCAGCCCCATCAGAGGTTCAAGTATCGTTGGGTCAAGACTTGGTTTTGGAAAGCTTGCAGACAGAAGACCCCATTCTTTTACCACTGAGTGACAAGACTCCTTACAGAGACTCTGCCTACTTTTCAGATTGTGAGAATGAAAAGCAAAGTCGGGATGAGGAGAGGGAACTTCAGCTGAGAGAAACGGATCATCGCAGTGATGGTGAAAAACAGCACATGGAGAGAAAAAAGACGGAGAAAAGGAAAAGTGCAGAGGAGGAAGAACTAAAAGAGTTTGTGGTGAACAGAGACCTAAAACTTGAAGTGTACCATGATCCAAAAGGCCAAACAAAATCTCCTCCTCCAGAGATATGCTTGACAGAGGAGCACTGCCAGGAAGAGGAACCTTTAGATTCAACCTTAATTGCCGAGGGGATACTTGATGAATGGCCATCCCATGAAGAGAGTTCAGCCTTGGGGGACTGGGCAGCTGAGGTGGTGGGGGCCATGGAGGAAGCTCTTGGTGCCCTTAAAGGAGACTGCACCTCCAGCTTTAAGGAAGAGAAAGAAATGAAGAACATAAAGGATTCTGTTGAGGCTTGCGAGATGGAGGAAACACCAATGAAAACAATTCACAAAAGGCCGTCAGGGATGTCTGGCGAAATCTTGCACATCTTACCCAAAGATGAGGTGGCACTGCAGCACACAGCTAATAGCAGGCGGTTCTCTTCTTCCTCACCAATCTCTCCATCCACCCCACAACCTCCACTTCCCACAACAGAAGAGCAATCATTTCCCGCTGCCGGTGAGGAGGCCAACAAGGAGGACGCTGATACAGACAGCGACGAGTCGGATGAGGAGCTGCGAACCTACAGTGTGCAAGAGGAAGACGAAAGTGAGGAAGAGTGCCACCCTGTGCCCATAGTGTTGAGCGACAACAGCCAGGCTCATGAACTGCAAAGTCTCCTCAAGAAGCCATCCCTGTCTGCAGGGGACCTGGAGGAGGATCACAAGAAGAAAACAGTGTCTTTCTTTGATGATGTTACCGTCTACCTGTTTGATCAGGTGCGTGGTGAAGATAGATTAAACAAATTGTTAACCTAAGGATCATGTGGCTGATTGCTAATTTTCTGTTTATATAAAGTTCTGACATAAAACCACATTTGCAATTTAGCTAAAATCCTAATAATTTTAGCAGCACCTAAAATGATCATTTTAGCAGGTTCAGATTCATTTTTCAGACACAAAATGATGACAGACTTACCATTTTATACAGTTTGTAGATCTTTTGTTAGCTAGTAGTGCAGCAAGCATTACTTAGAAAACAAACCCCTACCTTAACTCAGACATTTCTAAAGGCTACCAGCATTTTCAAATTGTTCCATAACAGAAGTGTACGGCTGTTAAAGTCAAATATTGGCCGTAAACTTTGAGTCTTCTTCCCACAGCATCAACCTACATACTGAAGAGTGCTGTTTGTAATCTGATAGTGCTTTTTGTATGGTGCTTTTGTTAGCAGGCTAAAAATCATCCGTCTCCAGTCACCTGCTGATTTCTTGGTGCATTTCTAACTAAACTCTTGTGGTCATGTGGTGTACTGCAATGTCTCTCAGAGACTCTCAGAGCTGCTTCCAGCAGACTAAACTGACAAGAAATTGCCAAATAACTTTCACATAAATATTTTAAGTTAAACTGAAACCTTACTGAGATTTATTGCGACTTAGAAGTGCCATATTAATAAAGAATTAAATTCTTTATAACGGGATTTTGTACATCTTTCTAATGCTTACTGACCAGGAGAGACAAGAAAAAAATATCCTGTGTACATCTCTGCAACCATCTCTAAAAGAAAGTTTCATCTTGGAAAAATAAACAGGAAACTCCTCTAAATGTGGAATTTTAAGAGGAAATGTTATAAATTTTGACCTGAAAATTGTACAGAGGTTGGTGATAGTTGCAGTTGTTTTGTACATTTGAAGAAAAAGTTGTTACAGAGTTTAAAATAAATGAAATACAAAGAAATCGATTGTCATTAGTTTGTATAGCTAATTGGCAAATACCACTGGTAAATTCAACTCAAGCACCATCAGTGATTCTTGTTCCTCAGTTTGAACTACAGAGTTTGTCACCAGAGTTTAAAAAAACAGCAAAAAGCACTTACACATCTCAAAGAGCTGAAATCCTTTTAAAACGTCAATTTTTTTCCTCTTTTGTAACTTGATATCAGTTCAGAGATAATTCATTTTACATACAAATGAGGAAATTAGGAAAAAAAAAGAAAACTACCTTTACTACAAATCCTCAATGAAGAAGGAAGAGTTTTCTGAAAACCTACACTGTCTAACATGCAGGTAGTTAGAACTGTTAGCAGTGTTCCTAAACAACATTTTTAACTTTGGTGAAATTTCTTGCATTAAAATAGAAAATAACTCATCTTGCTCAAGTGCTGTCCAAGCTTTATTTTTTAAGTATGTTTGAGTAAAACCCTTTTAATGCAGTCGGTAACTGATGCAGGTAATATGAAAACAATCTTCTCTGGTTTTGTTGATAGTTATTTAAATATTTCCCGACATACAGTGCTGTGAAAATTTGCTCACTTACAGTTTTCTTGTGTTTTTGCTTTTTTGGCATGCTTAAATGTTTCAAATCATCAAACACATTTATATATTGGATAAAGATAACCTGGGTAGATTCAAAAAGCAGTTTTCTAATGATGACTACATTCATTAAGGGAATAAAGCTATCCAAACCGAACACAGATCAGTTTCTACAGTTACCTCCATTGCTGTCTCACTTACTGAGGATGAAGTAATTATTAGATTATTATTAAGCCATAAGTCCAGTCACACTTTGGTTATGCAGCAGAACAAAACCAAAACACTGTAGCAAGGTCACATTTGAATGATTAAAAAAGGCAAAATTACATTTTGGATTTGCCTAGTCAAAGTCTGGATTTAAATCCAATTTAGATACTGTAGTATGACTTTAATCACACTCATGGCCAGTTACTGCAAACTCTTTACTTCAGCTGTTGCTGCCAAGGGTGGCACAACTCGTTATTAGGTTTAGGGGGTGATTAATTCTTCACAGGTCGGTTTAAATTTCTTTATTCCTTTAATAAATTAAATCATCATTTGTAAACTGCTTTATCTGTTTACTCAAGTTATCTTTATCATTCATCCATTCATTCATCTTCTATACTGCTTATTCAATAGTAGGTCACGGAGGAGCTGGTTCCTATCTCCAGTAGTGTACAGGCAAGAGGCAGGGAATTTATCTTTATCAAATATAAAAAATTTTCAGATTATGAAAAAAAAAATCTGTGAGGGGCAATACTTTTCACAGCACTGCATATCCATTCTGTATTCAGCCTGTTTCCTTTAAGAATTTTTTGCTTTTTCAGTATCAGTTATCACGACTTTCATTGACTCCATTTCCTAATATTACATCACCAGGAGAGTCCAACTAAAGCGCTGGTTGAGCATGGCGTCCCATTAGCATCAGAGGGTTCAAGCTCTGGAAGGAAATCCCAGGAAAGGCCTAATGTCTCCGATGATTCTTCAGATGGAAACATCTCAGAAGAGAGTAAGTATGTTTATTTTTCTGCTTGTACTTGTTCCCAAAAAACGTTTTCTGAAGACCAAAAGAAACCTTTCCTCACCGTTTTCTCTCAGGTGCAGGGTTTGAGTGGGAGGACGACTTTCCCCTGCTACCTCTGTCAATGTCCTCAACGGCAGCCGACTCTCCTCCTCCTCGCTCCGTCACCAAAGGTCCAGAGCCCAAACCAGTCCAATTGTCCCGCTTCACCGTCTCCCCATCCAACGTGTCCCGGTTCTCCATCACTCACATTTCTGACTCCGATATGGACTCTGTAGGAGGTTGGTCACTTCACCACCTGCAAACAACTCCTCTCTCCTCAGAGCAGAATTAGGGCTGAATGCTGAAGGACATGAAACAGAACAGCTAAGTTTAGTTTATTTAGCACAGTAATCCACAAATTGGACAACTAAAAAGCAGTTAGCACATTGCAGGATGAAAGGAACTTAAATAAAGAAATAGGAAAATAAGGATCCCCCTAGTAAAAGATTTTAAATCTTAGTGGTATTAGTTCTTGTAAAATGAAGGACAAATAATGCAAATGCAAATAAAGCACAGTTCCTTTTTCTGCCTCCTATCATCAGCTTTACCTAGATGCGCAAAGACCATAAACAGATCCTTGTAACCATCTGTAAACTTTTCCATTAACACTCAAAGCAAACATCACATCTGTGGTGCTTTAATTCAGAATAAAATCAACTACCCTTTCCCACATCTTCATGGTGTGGCTCTGCTGCTTTCTCTCTCTGTGGTTCATACAGCTGTGTACATCATCCTTTAGCACCAGCACACTCCTTCACCATTGGTCTAACATTCTCTCAGACGCGGAGCTGTGTATCGTGTGATAAAGAAACATATAAGGCTGCTTGTAAATCCTGTCATCATCTCCATTAGAATAACTGAACAAGTGCTGAACTCTGGGAGCAATGTGTGGATTTAGGCAGCAGCTTATAGTCTGACCATTTAGAGGAAAAAAACAGGTTGTAAAATTTATTGATGCATTTATTGTTTTCTGCTTCCTCTCTTTCTTTGCAGGAAGCAGTGAAGATGGAGACAAGGAATAACAAGCTGGGGATATTAACCGCCTCTGTGACAACAGCTGGGCCTATTTTAGCATGACTTCAGATTTTTTTATATTATTATCATTATCATTGTAATGTCAGGTTTTTCAAACACAAGACAGTGCCTCTTACCGCCTGCGGACACTTTGAAAATGATGTCCTCATGTAACACTGGCCTGAGTAGTTTAAAAAAGCCTAAAAGGATAATGATAAAAATATCAAATTTTAAGAAGGCTGCATAAAAGATGACCTTATGAAAAGAGCGCAGAGTTTGGCCCAACATATTTTTGGATCAAAAACATCATGGTAGGAAAGACCTTTGGTGGAAATGGACACATTGGGCACCTTTTTCATTTTTTCATTCAGAACTGGAATCATTCATAAAGATGTGGAGCCAATCTTAACTACCTTGGCAGGACAAAGAAACCTGCTGTCAGATTGTTGCTAATTAAAACACATCCACTCTGTGGCTTTTCAACAAAGGACGAGCACTTTGAACAAGACTGATCAGCTTCAGCCTTTCTACTTTTAGCAAATGTTTTACTTGTACTAATAAATACCATGAATGCTTGAGGTATCACAAGTAATATAACGTTAATATTTGGTTCATGTAGAGAGAATGGACATTGTGGTGATAATGGGAACATGAGCAGCTGTCTGGTTAAAGACTGAACTGTCTGTCAAATCTGAACTACCCAACTGTTCTAGACACTTTTTTGTTTCATCAGTTTCACAAAAAAGAACATCTTTGCCACCAAACTGAGTCCATGGCAACCAACAACTGAAAACTTTCCCCAAAGTGACTTGCAGCACTTTTCTTTAACAATACACAGTTTCAAGAATCTAGGAACCACTGTAAGAATGATTCAAACAAAAGGAAAGAGTGACATTAGTTATATCCAACATTAGGTGTGCATGTTTGCATATTTTCTGCCTCGGTTCAGAAAAGATTCATATACAAGATGGGTTTGCTTTTGGTTAATCTGAACACATAAAGGTCACTTCATCACATTGATGCAAAGTTCTTGTAAATTCAGAGCAGATTGAAAGCTCTAAAGTTTACTGGTTCACAACATCCACAGATACTGTTCATCACACTGTTATGCAGCACAGATTGGCACAGCAGCACCAAACAGCACTGTTGTGTTGTCCTCACAGCGGTTTCAGGAGTTGTGCTTTTGGAAGATTATGACTCAGTACATAATAAAAATAACTTTAAATTGATAGCTGTAAATGCAAAGTGATGGCATTAACATATTTATAACAAAAACAAAACTGTATCCTTGAAATCAACTTTAAAAGGACTTATTTTTTAAATGCCTCATTCCCAAAACTGTGCTTTATATCATCTTACAGTCAATTATTCTCTTTATAATTCATCTATCAATCTTTAACCTTTTATCTGAACCCAATCATAGGACAAACAGCTTCGGCAGAGACCCCCCAACCTCCCTCTTCCCAGCTACCTCTTCCATCTCATCCAAAATAACTCTAAGGTGTTCCCAAGCCAGCTGTGATATATTTTCTCTGTCCAGCAGGTCCTTGGTTTGTATACCTCCTACCAATGGGAGAGAGACACAATGGAAAAGGTGGCTTTTTTCAAATTGGATGGGTTCAGCCATTCTAAGTGAGGAATCACATTACAGCCACAAGTATTTGCAGTCTCGTTCCTTTGGTCATTACCCACAGCTCATGAATATAAGTTGGCATTAAAGTCTAGATCAGCCTTTCAGCTCTCCTCCTTCCTAACTATAACAGAACAGTACATTGTCTTTATCACTGCTGATTGTGCACTCATCCATCTGTTGATCACCGGCTCCATTCTACCCCAATTTGTCCCGGATTCTGTTCACAGTTTCTAAGAGCAGAATTTCCAGGTGCAACTACAAGGTGAGGGGTTTCCAGACAGACTTCAGTAACACGACATGTTCTCATCTAGTAATGTAATTCGCCATAAACACCATTACTGTCCCCCAGATGGTTTAACATGCAAGCTGTTAACAAAACGTTTAATTATGGTCAAAGAACAATGCATCTCCTATGTTAACATTCAGAAATGATAAACCACAGAGAAAACCTTTGGTATCATAATCTTAGACTTATCAGGACTTTCGATTGTATTATCACTTATTTCGCCCTACTGGCTAGATCAAGGGTCTGCAACCAGCACCTTCAGTCCTACAATTGGCTCTTTGGACTTTCCACAATGGCTCTTAAAATTATATAGAACCAACTTATATTTTTAAATATAGATTTAATAACAAATGCAGGTTTTAGCCATTTTTAATTTTTTTCATTGAATAATTTAATTTATTTAATTTCTTGTGTCTGTAAGACATTAGATTAGAAACTAATGTTTTGTTTTTTTTTTTTACATCATTTTCCACAAATAACATCTCAGAAATGTGGGAAATGTAAAGAAAATGTGCCCATCCTATGTTAGCCAAAGATTTATGATTTTTCTGTATTTGAAAACCTAAAAATAAAAATTACAATTTTCTTTTAGTAGATCAAATATAAATTTTCTTTTTTATATAAGACATGTAACATTTGTGGCTCTCAACGAGTCTTATTTAGCTGGACCGAGGGCAAAAATTACTCTTTGGATTGTAAAGGTTGCAGACCCCTGAGCTAGATGCTACTAGAAATTTCTGAATTTAGTTCCCCCAAAGTAAAAACATCTAGCTTATCCTGAGTTTTGCGAATCATTTTGATTTTTTGTAGGACTAGAGTCCATGGTGTGCTCCTTTCTTCCTGGTTCCTCCTAATGCTTCTGCTGGTCCATTTTGCCAGTGTAAGATCAATCAATTAGGAAGAGTCTAACTGGGTTGCACTTCTATGATAAAATGTCCTTTTGATGCAGAGCTGAAGCACAGCAGAGATAGATCAATTAATTAAAAGTTAACAGTTACCAGGTTCTGTTTTTAACAATCAGTGTTTGTTCTTTGTCACTGGTTTGTAAGAGTGATAGAAAGTACTTGACTCTACTGTCACTGTAACCTGCTGTTTATTCACTACAGATTTGTCTTCTCACTCTGGGATTAGCTCAACTGGTTAAACATTTCCTATTTAAAACCCGAGCCATATTGTTTTTGGGTGGGACTCCTGAGTTATAACAATTTAGTCTGATTGGTTGGGTCAGCTGAAAGGCAGAAGGCGTACCATAAAGTGTGACAATGCTGTGATTTTTGTGTCAAAACTAAAAAATAAAGACACTGATGAGTTCCCAGAACCATGAAAATGCAGGTTTCTGCTTTTAACCAACATGTAGTGTCTTCTATGTGTTTGCCTTTCAAGGCTTTAATATTCTGTAACAATTTAGCATAGAAACATTGGCGGTCTGTAATATTTTTGTATTGAGAGAAACATACTTTGAGCTTAGCTTAACCTGTGAGACAGAGAATGGAAGAAAAATAAGAGCATCTACATCTACTGTTGCCAAAGACATGTTGTGTTGTGTTTCAGGGTCAAGTACAACTGGTGTTGTTTTCACCGCAAAGCAAAGACAGAGAAAAGGAACAAGACAGCAGCTTTGGCCTGAACTGATTGTAGAAATGTGCAGGAGAAGGATTGGGATACTGTCTGTAATATGTGCCCCCACTATGACCTGTTCAAACCATTACTTTCTGTACTTTCTATTAGATATAAATAAACTCTGGTTTACAAAGTTTAAGGCTTTGGTTGACTTTTTCTTAGTGTTATGAGAGTAAAGACCTTTGATTACCTGGGGTTTTCAAAGAGTGTTTGCAAAGTACAAAGGTCAAACGATGCAATGCTTAAAACACACACACACACAAACACTTCATTATAACTCTTCTTATAACACTCTGTCAGGGCCTGCAATAAATTTGCTAACTTATTCACAGAAAAATAAACAAAAGATCAGAGGGGCAGTCAGCACATCCATATCACACCAGTACAAAAGTTGTGTCCAACTAGAACTGATTTTGAAAGAATTTCCCAATTTCACCAAATAAGCTACAGAAACTTAAAAGAAATCATACAGCAACTAAGCTCTTCTTCCTCCTGTCAGGTGATTTTCCCCAAGGCCCTAAAAACAGCAATTATCAAACCACTATTGAAAAAGAACAACTTGGACAAGCTGCTACTGCAGAACTACAGGCCTATCTCAAACTTCTCCTTTATTAGTAAGATTATTGAAAAAGCTGCGTTTCAGCAGTTAAACTACTTCCTAACAATGACCAACCGCTTCGATGTCTTCCAGTCAGGCTTCCGTGCTCACCACTGTACAGAGACTGCCATTATCAAGGTGTTCACGACATCCGTATAAATGCAGACTGTGGAAGAACCACAGTGCTGGTATTATTGGACCTTAGTGCAGCATTCGACACTGTTGATCACTCCATTTTATTAGAGCGCCTGGAAAACTGGGTTGGCCTTTCTGNTATAAATGCAGACTGTGGAAGAACCACAGTGCTGGTATTATTGGACCTTAGTGCAGCATTCGACACTGTTGATCACTCCATTTTATTAGAGCGCCTGGAAAACTGGGTTGGCCTTTGTGGAACCGCACTTCACTGATTTAAATTCTACTTGAAGGATAGGTACTTTTTTTGTGTCAGTAGGTAACTTTACATCAGAGGCCACAAAAATCATATATGGCGTTCCCCAAGGGTCCATCTTAGGGCACCTCCTATTCAATACCAACATGCTCCCCCTAACTCAGATTATAATAAACAACATAAGTTATCAAAGCTATGCAGATGACACACAGCTATATATTACGAGGTGACTATGAACCCATTCAAGTGCTAGGTAAATGCTTAGAAGAAATCAACTTATGGATGTGGCAAATGTTTCTTCAGCTGAATCAAAACAAAACTGAAGTAATAATTTTTTTTGGACCAAAGGAAGAGCATTTAAAAATTAGCACACAGCTTCCGTTAATACAGCTTTAAACCACCAATCAGGCTCAAAATCTGGGTGTATTGATGGACTCAGGTCTTCTGGCACAAATCTACTCTGCACACCCAGAACCAGAACCAAACATGGAGAAGCAGCTTTTAGTTCTTATGCTCCACTAATCTGGAATAAACTCCCAGAAAAACTGTAAAAGCACTGAAACCCTAAGATGCTTTAAATCAAGAGTAAAAACTTATTTGTTTCGAGTGGCTTTTGACTGCTATCTAAACATTAGTTACGTTTTTAGTCCAACTTCTATCATCATCTTATAATTTACATTGACTTTAATTATTTGTGTTTGTTAATTATTTAATTAACTTTATGCCACGGTTATGTACTTTTCCTATTATTTCTCTTTCTCTTTTTTTCATGTACAGCACTTTGAATTGTCTTGCTACTGAAATGGTCTATATGAATAAACTTGCCTTGTCTTATAACCATCAAGCGCAGTGGAAAAAGGTGAATTATTTGGACTTGTTTTTAGCCACAGGACCTGTATACCTTGCAGTCATGACTCAACCATGAAAGCCTCTGTATGCCAGAGTATTCTAGAGTCAAATCCAAAATCCAAAATGCTGCAGCAAGAGTTCTGATGAAAATTACAGAAAGAGATCATATTTCTCCTGTTTTAGTTTCCCTTCATTGGCTCCCTGTTAAATCTAGAATACAATTTAAAATTCTCCTTACATATGAAGCCCTTAATGATCAAGCTCCATCAATCAAGATATGATTGTTCAACATATTCCTAACAGAGCACTTGGTTTTCAGATTGCATGTTTACTGGTGGTTCCTAGAGTCTCGAGAAGTAGAATGGCAGGCAGATCCTTGAGTTATCAGGCTCCTCTCCCATGGAACCAGCTCCCAGTTTTAGTCCGTTAGGCAGACACCCTGTCTACTTTTAAGGCTAGGCTTAAAACTTTCCTTTTTGATAAAAGGAGTTAGAGTGGCTTAGGTTATCCTGAGCTAGCTCTGTAGTTATGCTGCTATAGGCTTAGACTTCTGGAGGACATAATGACCACTTTCACTCTCTCTGCTACATTTTCATACTACTCTCCAATTTTGCGTTATTTGCTGTTATTTCAGCTTTTAACTATGTTCTCTCTCTGTTTTTTCTCTTTCTTGGCCAGTGTCTCCCTCCTTCCTGGAGGGGGACATTTGCCAGGCTGCTGCTACCAACAACTTAATGCTCATCTTATAAAGATGATATACAGGGGTTGGACAATGAAACTGAAACACCTGTCATTTTAGTGCGGGAGGTTTCATGGCTTAATTGGACCAGCCTGGTAGCCAGTATTGATTGATTGCACATTGCACCAGTAAGAGCAGTGTGAAGGTTCAATTAGCAGGGTAAGAGCACAGTTTTGCTCAAAATATTGAAATGCACACAACATTATGGGTGACATACCAGAGTTCAAAAGAGGAC
>JAHUTJ010074569.1:0-26806 GCA_036250325.1 Characodon lateralis
TCAATTCGTCTTGGGAATGACATATACAAGTCCTGCACAGTGGTCAGAGGGATTTTAAGCCATTCTTCTTGCAGGATAGTGGCCAGGTCACTACATGATACTGGTGGAGGAAAACGTTTCCTGACTCTCTCCTCCAAAACACACCAGTAAAGATATTTACATCCTGGCCTTTTGTCAGCCTCAAGGCTTCAATTACTGCCACCAGTTCAGCTCTTTGTGCTGACTGAGCTCCAGACAATCTCTCTGCTTTTAAGTGTGTGAATCCATGCGGTGAATGCTCCATTATTGCATAAGCAGCTGTAAGGCCATTCATGTCATGATTAAAACAGCATCCATCAGTAAAAATGTTGCGGACACTGTGTCCAGCCAGTGGTTGTGATTCAAGGTCTGGCCTGACTTTCTCCTCTTTCAAAACCAGGGCCACACAGTCATGTGGTTCCCCCGTTCCCATTTGCTCAGCCATGTTTACCCCTTCATGTGTAAAAGTTAGATTTGGGGCCTGCAAAACCCTGCTAAGGTGCTGTTGTCGTAATGTAGTTAGAGTGAAATTTTCTGAATTTACATATGCGACCACACTGTGTGATGTTAATACAGTGAGTGGGTAACCCATAACAATATGCGCAGTTTTTTGAATAGCTTTCACAACGCCTGCTGCGTGACGGGTGCAAAAAGGATGTCTCATTTCCATGTTATCTAGCATGCAGCTAACATACTGAAGCACCTGTCTGTGTCCCCCTTTTTTCTGAAACAATACGGCATTCACGACAGTGGCTGTTACAGAAACATCCAAGTAAAAAGGCAGACAGTAATCTGCGAGTGCCAATTGAGCAGCAGATGATAGCAGCTTTTTAAGTGTAATGAACATCTCCTCTGCTTCTGTTGTTCAGTTCAGTGTTGCATTAAGATTTCTCATCCCCTGCTCTTTCACCAAAAATCTCAGTGGCATTGTCAAACCGGTGTAATCAGGGACGTAGTTTCTGCTATAACCTGTCAAACCCAAAAATGACAACATGTCTTTTACCACGCGTGGTTTAGAATGATGTAAAATGGCAGATTTCTGTGCAGAAGACATATGGGTTCCTGATGCTGAAATAAACCTTCCTAGAAAATTTATCTGTTTCCTCACAAGCTGTATTTTGCCTGCTTACTTTGAAAGCTTTCTCTGCAAGATGTAAAAGAATAGATTTAGTAGCATCAAGACATGCGGTTGCTGTTTTGGCTGCAATCAGTAAATCGTCAACATACTGAATTAGGGTCACATCAGCTGGCAACACGCAGTCTTGGAGCTGCTGTTTGAGAACCTGATTAAAAATACCCGGGGATAAGGCAAACCCTTGAGGCAATCTGGAGTATCTCAGTTGTTGATTCTTATATCTAAATGAAAAGACATCTCTGCAGTGCTCAGCTAGAGGAAGGCAGAAGAAAGCATTAGCAAGATCTATACATGTGAACCAACATTGTGAGGGATCCAGGGATGCCAATGCAACATGCGGATTTGGAACAGTTAAAGTTGGTGTTTTCAGAATTCTGTTAATGGATCTTAAATCATGAGCCATTCTGTATTTACCAGTACCTTTCTTTTCTATCGGCAGAATGGGGGAGTTCCTGGCAGACTGGCAGGGTTCTAACACACCTGCTTTTAACGGCCCCTCAATGGTGTCAGCAATTCCTGCCTCTGTTGCAGGAGAGTGTGGGTACTGGTTTTGCCAGATTGGGGAGACATCCTGCAACTTAAATTCTACAGGGGCAATGTTCACATATCCAACATCAGTGGGTCCTTGGGCCCATAGATGTGGTGGACAACTGGATACAACAGCCTCAGTCAGAGGGTGATCAGTTAATTCTCTGCCATGTTATCTAGATAGCTGATGATGTTCTAACATGGCTGAGTCAGAGACAATAACTTCAACACAGTAAATGTTAGTGGAGGCAGAGAAAGAAAGGGCTGGGACAGCAGTAGGTTGTGTTGAGAATTAAAATCATGTAATTTCATGCTATTAGTTTAGTTTGCATGTGAGAACATTAAACTGAGATTTAACATGAGTGAGCCTTGAGGAGAGATCACAGATCACAGCAGGAGTCAGGATGGCACAAGGGTGAAACAGAGGTTAGAAAGTTCTCAACAGCTGCAAGCAGTAAAAGCTGACTGTAGGGACAATAAAGCAATAATGGTCACCTTTTGGCCATGGTATAGATGCCACAAGGGAGCTTGGATGATTTACAGCACCAGACGGCAAAAGGGGAAGGCACAGCCAGTAAGCTTTGAAGTCAACGGTATAAAGATGTACTGGAACTTGCAATGACAAGTACATCGGGGTAAAGACAGCCATGCTTTGCTGAAATCTGCGATCTCTCTCCGTAAGGGCCCTTATGCAATTTTCTTTCGTGGGTTATTTTGTATATTAATTTTGCATTAGAAATCATTGGACTTATTATCTTCCAAATTAAACTTGCGTTAATCTTCATTTCCTGCTCTTCATCTGTTCTTTCTCATGACATCCGGACTGGGAGAGGTTGAGGCTGCAAGAATATCAGTGATAGCATTATTTTACCTCAACAGATGCCAATCAGTAGCTGCAAGGGAAGGTTTTACAACTCCTCCAAGTTCTTTGGCCTGATGACTTGGATGCAAAGTTAGAGATATGTGAGGTACAGCTTCATCAGACATTTCATACCATATCTTTTGTTCAGGTTGAAGTTCAACAGCAGCAGCAACACCTTCAGGGGCAACATAGATGTTTTTAGATAAAATGGTCCATATTTTCCCTTCTAAATATTCCTCAAACTGTTCCTAATACCAATCTGTTTGATTTCTGTCATAAAACAAAGTCACATGTGGCGGGTCAGGCGTTTGGCCGTAAGGAGCCAGGGCCTGAATCCAGGGCTTCCAGAGGAGGAAACTGGAAATCACCCCAACACTAGAAGGGGTTTCAGGCTCAATGTATACCCAATATATGTCCACACAAGGCTCCTCTACAGTCTGCAGTAAATACTTATGTGCTTCGGGGTCCTCTGCTGCATGCAGTGTGGTTCCATCTGGAAAGGTCACAAGCAAACCATCCATGGAACATAATATTGTTGCTCCCAATGCAATCAAAATGTCGCTGCCCAGTAGATTCACTGGTGTGTCAGGCGAAACAACAAATGAATGCAACAGTTTTTGTTTTCCAACCATGGTGTGAAGTGGTGTAGACACAGGCAGAGTCTGTTTAACCCCAGAGAATCCCATCAGTGAAATACAAGCATCAGACACTTTATCAGATGAGGGAGGAATATTCAAAGTGGAAAGAGTGGCTCCAGTATCCACAAGAAATGGTAACATTTGTCCCTCAATTTCCACTGGAACAATGGGTTCTGCCATTTTCCCATTTTCCAAAACTGTCTGTGGGGTGTGTCACTGCTGTCCACACCCCTGTACAGGACATTGACAGCCTTGTGGAGGTGTGAATGCTGCATTTGGAGGTTGTGCAGGAAAAGGTGTTTGTTGCACTGGGGGTTGATGCAAAGGTGGAAGAGCTCCTTCTGGGCATGCCCCATAGTGCTGGGGCCAGCTGCGGGCCTAATGATCCATCTGTCCACTGATTAGGCAGGGGGAGGAACCAACCCCTCCCCTTCCAGCCCTTCCTCCAGCCCTATTTCCAAACAGCCCACCCCTGGTCCACCCACGAGGACCATATGAGTATGACTCCCACTGAATAGGTGGAGGCAGTTGATATACAATGGTGGGGGCCATGGGTATGTGGGGAGATTTTACCTCTCCCTGAGACCCTGCAGGTATAACAGGAGCCATCAGCCCACATGTTTCACAGTCAACCTCTGCTGTGATCATTATTTTATCAGGTTTTTTCTTACTATTCATCTGCTGTCATACTGCTGTTAATTGGGCAGTTTTAAGTTGTTTGTCTAATGCTACCGCCTATTTCTTTTTGTCCTCCATTTGTTCCTTTTTGTCCTCCAAGTATTCCTGCATGTGATGCAACAAATGTCTCTCCCATCTAGCTTGACCACACCTTTTCAAATCTGGGTTTCCCCACATTATTTTCCTGACTTCTTCAGGTATGCCATCCATCACAGTTTGTCTAAAGTGGTGAACTCCATCCTTGGAAGGATGAGTCCCTGTCTGTCTAATCCATGTTTCTACTGCCTCATCCAGGAACAACTTAGGGTGTGTTCGCCTATCCCAGGAAAATTTAGGCACAATGTCTAATTCTTTAGATGGGAACATGTCACGCAGCGCGTCTCCCAGTAGTCCAGCCACAGCATAATAAGGTGTAGCGTCGGACTGACGAGAGGTACGGGCCGCATTTTCAATAATCTGGAGGTTACTGAGTGTAGTGCTGCAACCCAAGATTTGTCTGAAATATCCTAATGCTAAAGTTACCCCAACTGACAATCTATCTAACTCATTCAGCCAAGGTCTTGCGCCGTCAGATAAGTAAGGCAGCTTGTCCACCAGAAGCTGGACATCTCCCAGGGCAAATGGTTTGTATTTATATCTGCCAGGCCCTGCATCAATCAGGGGGTAACTTCCTACCGCCCCGCTACGAATACATAGACAGTAACGGGGTGATAGTTGGTATTGAGCTTCATCTACACTTTCCTCCTCAGACCCATTGTTAAATTTTATCACATCCTGTTGTTTTTGATTACTGTTTGCTCTGTTCAGTAACTGTTCTGTACCCTTCAAGGCTTCAGTCAGTTCGTCCTTTGCGCATTCTAATCGCATTCCTTCTACCTGCTCCGTGGTTTTCTAATATTTGCCTCTTCAGGGGTTTCTTGTAATTCCCCTTTTAGCTGAGCATTAATATGTACAATACACGGTACTCTGGTGCTGGTTGAAAGATCCCTATCCTGATCTCCTGCAGAGTGATGTATTTCTGTGATCCCTTCACACTCCTTTTGTGATTCTCTTGGTGATCTAAATGGCAGTGAAGAAGGATTTACATCACATGCAGTGGAGTCAATTTTAGGACGCCTGGGATCTTCTATTGACCACTGAAACTATCCTCCTTCAATATTCAATAAGGTATAAAGAGAATTTGTTGTGCTGGTATCAGAAGATGGATTATTAGGATTAATGTACGGAGGTGGAGGCGGGCCCTTTGCGGTATTTGTTGCCTCGTTTTTTTCTTCATTTCTCATCAAATGGTGTCTGTGTTTAGTCCCTTGCCACGCAAGCAAAAGCTGCATTACATACTTCTGATTTTTCTCCGCTTTTTCCGCCTCTCTTGCACATTTTCCCCGATGCAATAAACCCATTCTATCCTTTCTGCGTTTGCTTGATCCCTCTGTTGCACCTGCATCTGAATGGCCAGAGTTATAAATGGCCCTAGTGGTTTTGGCTGTGTTACATCTACCCCCGTCACTTTGACAGCATTTTCCAGACATTCTTTCACTTTATTACCGTCGTGTGAATCTGTATGAGCAGTCCAAATACATTGCAATTCATCTATTTGTTCTGCAAGGGGTTTCCAACCATTTCCCCTGTCAACATCCTCAAACTCCGTGTAAAACTCCCCCTCCATAGAAATATTTGATAACTGCAGCACAAAACCAACCAGTTTTTGAATCACAATATTTGTTTCCTCACAATTTCAGGCAGCTTGTGCGATGATGTCACCTCACTCGCAGCCACTCATTGCACAGCAAAGAAAGAGAAAGAAAAGAAACAGCAAAACAGACAGTTGAAACCCTACGGTTGCCGGCAACAAAGAGAAAGGTTCCCAGTGTAACATTTAGGTCCCGACCAGGGAAGTTACTCCAACCTCAATGGCTCACATTCTAGTCGCTTATCAACCCCGGCGGAGCTCACCATCCTATTTACTGCATCCTGTTTGAGGTGAGCGCAACCTCCCGGTGAGCCAACCAGTTCCCGAGTCCAAACGTCCCCAACTAAACTATATCCACGTTTTGGGTAAGCCAAATCCCAGGTATGGAACTCTGCACAATCCGCAACTCCGCATCTGGAAGAAGGGGGGCTTGGCCATCAACCGGCTCGGGGCACAGAGTTTTTTATCCTAACGGCTCTTCTGAACCGTCTCTGTACGGCCCAATAAATACACCTCAGGTCCAGCACATCATACGGTGGGGAAACCGCCAAGTAAAAACCACTTACCTTCGTCCCCGCCGGTGATGTGATCCCCTTTGGTTATGCACACGACATCCGGGTCACGGCACCAAATTGTTGAGGTAAAATAATTCTATCACTGATATCCTTGCGGCCTCAACTTCACCTCAGTCTGGATGTCGTGAGAAAGAACAGATGAAGAGCAAGAAATTAAGATTAACACAAATTTAATTTGGAAAATAATAAGTCCAATGATTTCCAATGCAAAATATGAATACAAGAAGAATCATACAAAGAAATAAATAATTACCAAAGGCCTTTGGGAGAGACTCAGAGATCCACAAAGCGAGGCCGTATCACGAGTGGTCTGCCTTACCATGAATGTTAAAACATCTTGGTAAGGCGTATCACGAGTGGTCTGCCTTACCATGAATGTTAAAACATCTTGGTCTGCCTTACCAAGATGTTTTAACATTCATGGTAAGGCAGACCACTCGTGATCTGCCTTACCAAGATGTTTTAACATTCAGGGTAAGGCAGATCACGAGTGGTCTGCCTTACCTTGAATGTTAAAACATCTTATACCTTTTACTTCAAAGCTTACTGAGTGACCCTCCTCTCCAAGTATTATTACGAAGTCTGTGTCGGCGCTATAAATTAGCCAACACCCATGTGAGTATTTTATTATCTATACCATACCCAACAGATGACATTTATTGCTTTCCTGCCCATGCAGCCTAGCATTTACGGCTTACAATTGCTGGGAACATCTAAACCTGGGGTTCACCCTTGCTCCAGCCTGAAGCTTGCTGTGACCTGTGACTTCTCTCCCCAAGGCTCACACATGTTAAATCTCAGTTTTATGTTCACACATGTAGACTGAACACATATATGAAACTGAATGATTTTAATTCCCAACACACTACATGCATGCTCAGTATGAGGTATTGCTGCAAAGTCAACGCCAGTGACTGTCCACTGTCTCTACATGCTCATCCAGGAGGAGGGAATGCTGCAAGTCACTGACTGGATGCAATCTGCTGGGTTTCCTTAGGCAGAAAAACTTTTTTATCCAATTTAATAAATAATTAACTCTGACTGCACTGTTCAATGGTTAGGACTAATTGGAATGTATGTACCTGACTTTTGTGAAGTGCCTTGAGACGACATGTTGTGAATTGGCGCTATAGAAATAAAACTGAATTGAATTGAATCTTCTCCCGCAGCAGATCTATAAGCACTGGTGGCCCCCAGGGCTGTGTTCTATACCCACTCCTCTTCTCCCTGTACACAATTGACTGCACCTCAGCGGATTCGTCCGTGAAACTCCTGAAGTTTGCAGACGACACCACTGTCATTGGTCTGATCCAGGATGGCGATGAGTCTGCATACAGACAGGAGCTGGATCGGCTGGTACACTGGTGTTGTCAGAACTACCTGGAACTCAACCCACTCAAGACTGTGGAAATGGTGGTGGGCTTTTGGAGAACACCACCCCCTCATCATCCTCAACAACACCGTAGCAGCTGTGGACCACTTCAGGTTCCTAGGAACCACCATCTCTGAGGACCTGAGATGGTCTTCACACATAGACACTGTTCGAAAGAAGGCCCAGCAGAGACTGTACTTCNGGACCACTTCAGGTTCCTAGGAACCACCATCTCTGAGGACCTGAGATGGTCTTCACACATAGACACTGTTCGAAAGAAGGCCCAGCAAAGACTGTACTTCCTGAGGCAACTCAAGAAGTACAACCTTCCACAGGAGCTGCTGGTCATCTTCTACACCACCATCATTCAGTCTGTTCTGTCTTCATCCATCTCAGTGTGGTTTGGCTCATCTACAAAACAGGACAGGTGTAGACTGCAACGAATAATCAGGACTGCCAAGAAAATAATCAGGGCTGACCTTCTATCCATCCAGGACTTATACAGGTCTAGGGTCAGAAAAAGAGCTGCAAAAATCTCTGCAGACCCCACACACCCTGCACATAAACTGTCACGTAAACTGTGACAGTTTCTTCCCTCAGGCTGTTTCTCTGTTGAACATTCAATAGAGTACCAAACAACAGCATACAGATGTTGAAAATGCACCTTTTTATTTATATATGTGTATATTTGTATATTGTATATATATGTATATTCTGCAACGCAAAGCAAAAGCCAGAGAGCAAAGTGTACTGGAGTCAAATTCCTTGTTTGTATGTACGAACTTGGCAATAAAGCTGATTCTGATTCTGACTCCAGTATTAATGATAACATTTATTGACTTTCTCAGTGTATCTGTTTTTAGAGACTTAAGTGAGTTTCTTCTTTAAACATTCAGTATTTTCCTCGGCCTGAACTTGTGCTCTGACCAACTTCTCTCTGGAGAGAGGCTGGAAGCTGGTACCTTATGGTTTGGAAAAGCCGCACACATTAAAACATGGACCCTCGTCTTCTTCATTGTTCGAAGATGGCCACTGTTACAACAACAACAATAACACTGTTCTATGCAATATTTCTTGCATATAGACTTTCAGGGGGTTCCAGTTGAAATTTCCTATTTGGAGGTTGGAAAGTCCAACTTCAGAGTACAAATGGAACACGGTCTGGTTCCAGAAAAGGCCGCTGTTGGGTCTGAATCCAGAACACGATTTGAAAGTGGCCACAAACAAAAGGCCACAATGTTCCACATTTCAGTCAAACTTTCAGACTCATATACTTTCTGGCATCTCAAGCAGGGATATAAGTAAAATATTGCATATTTATGAATTAATTGGCAATATTAGAGTTTATGTGAGCAATAAGAACGGAAGAAAATTACACAGATGTACTTAATCTCAATATGCTAAATCAGTCTTAACATCATAACCTTTTATTTTTGAAGAATGACTGAAGGAATCAGAACTAGTTTATGTTGTGAGTGAATCTAGTTCAGTATGTTTAGATGGTCAATCATGAATTTAAATTAAATGAGTGTGCAAAACAAATAAACCCAAAAAGTGAACATGCATACAGTAAGAAAAAAGTGAACACAAAACATAGTTTTGTTCCAGGAGCTTAGCAGGAAGACACAATTGCTCGGTTCACTAAAACATTCTATGTGATATAAAAGTTCCTGCAGTACATATTAAATATTGGTTAGCAGTCATAAGCAAGTTTTCTTTTTACATCCCAAACACATTTATAGAATTCCCTCTATTACTACTCTCTCTTCTGGGAGGTATTGTACAATACTGGTCCTTCTATACACAGGTAGAAAGATTTGTTTTGTTGCAAAATGCACATTTTGAAGCTAAATAATAGAGCAACGGGCAAGGTCCAGCCAGCATAAACCATGGTGTACACCACAGCATGTTTCATTGGACACTCCCATTGCCACATTCTGCATTCTGAAAACAGAAAATCCCATAAATACATTCTGGCATGCATTGTTGTTAGGATAAAGCTGACTATGTCTTTTAGACTGTAACCTAACACTGTGTATGCAAAGTAAATGACAGGATACACAAAGCAAATCTGAGCCATTTTATTGTAATTAGCAAATGTCTGAGATGCTGGCTGGAGACTTTTTTTTACCTTTATTTATAGTGATAAGAGAAAACAAAAGAAAAGCTTAACTTCAAATACAGAGTCTGTCTGTTGGTATGTTTGCACCCACAAGTCTACTACAGAAGCAATAGAGGAAGGCCACAAAGCTAGAGATGCCCAAACTAGTCGATAAGCCCGTTCAAACCGAAGATCTGTTATGCGACCAGTGCAGCGCCATGACACCTGTTTTGAGTTTTGAAAAAAAACATGCCCATTTAAAAAATAGCACTGATTTCCAACCATATCAACAATTCAAAACCACAGACTCCAGTCACTGCTGCTTTGAATATTAAAGAAATGTTCTTTCATTTTATTCATGATAATTCAAACACTACTAGCCTTTGCCATATCTGCTTTATGCAATAGTGCAGTGTGAGAGACTCCTGGCAAACTCTGACATGTCATGCAACATTTTTGATCACAGGCAACAGAGAAAAGAGGACCTGTCACACTACAAATGCAGAGATGAAAGGATTTTTAACAGTCGTGAAATAGTTGAAGAACTCTTTGAAAGTATTCGTCTGACTACCGACAAACCAATCAACTGGCCTTAGTTGGTGTCTTACTGGCTCTAGGCAATCAACCTGGTGCAATAAACAACAAAAAAAAAACGAGGAGCCATATAGTCGTGTTGCATTATTCACGAGGATTAAAAAATAGTAAGGTGATGGAAAGTGTGAGAAAGTGAAAGACAAAGTAAAGATGAAAACTGGAAATCACTAGGAAGATTACTGAAAAGAAGTGGGAAAACAACAAATAAGACTAAGAACCAGAGGAACATTTCCAGAATATGAAGAAAGAAATGAAAATGCAAAATCAATGTCGCAAAAAGAGCAACCCAGACTGATGAAGTTTAAGACAGAATAATACATTTTTGATCATCACTTTCTTGTCCTGCCTTTCCTTTTATTTAACCATTTTGCCCTTGTACATCTGTGGCTGAGCTCTGACCACTGCTGTCCCCTGAGATTCCCTCAGCTCCCAGTCAGAACATTAGGGAGTATCAGGGAATATTACACCCAAGAATTAACGCTCAAAATCACCTTGCTATAGATTTAGGTCTGCAAAGACCCCTCCCTCTCTTAGACAAGATAATCCAGGCTTCAGCGCCGGATATATGACACTAATCATACAAAAGGTAAGCGAGGGGTGCAGGGAGGGAAGGAAAAGTGAAGAAGACCTTGGAGGGAGTGAAAGGAGAGGACAGAATGTGTTTTAGCATACCTGTTTAGGCTGTAGTATAGTAAACCTGGTTCAAATCTTTGACCCCAATTAGGTCAGCAGTGATCATACAAAAATCAATACAGTCGTTGACAGAGGTAGTTTTATTAAAATACATAAAGTGGTGTAAGTGGTAAAACCTTTCTGTGTTCATAATACAGCTTAATGAAGGTGCATTTTACATTTCAAAGCATGAGCTGTTTTAAACAAACACCAGACAGTTATTTACCTGCTCTGATGCATCTTGTTTTTCTCTCTGCCTTTATACTCTGAGGTTTTTTCTGAGCTCTGTCACCTCCTGCAGGCTTACAGGCACTGACCTACATAAACAAACAGTAGGGCAAAATTATTATTACTCGAAAACAGAGCTCATCCGTTGAAAAGTGAATATTTATATTTATGTCTTTCCAATCATCCTACAACTTAACAATAATTTATTCATTATGTTAAAAAAGTTTCAAGAATGGAAAACTTATTTTGTCACATGGCTATTAAGTGTTCAAGTAGGCTCATGAATGTGTTAGTATATCTGTGTCCGATTGTGCGCATGTGTGGCAGCAGAGCTAAGGGAATGTGAGGGGGATCAATATGGAGGGGTCTATTTCTGCCACGGAGGTGTGCATCTGCGTGTGCGCGAGTCAGTTAGTGTCTATGAGCATGTGCACACGTGTGAGCGAGTGAGTTTGTGTGTGCCAGCTGCCCTGGCTACAGTGAAATCGATACAACAAATGATTACCATTTCCACAACCCTCCCTGCACAGCCTGGCTTTGGCCACTCTTGAGCCTCCACACAACCCACCAGCCCTCTGCGACCTCGTGCACATAAACACACACACACACACACAAAATTAAAGACATTAATATTTAAACTATACTTACATATTTGGCCATCTGAATGAGATGAATTTGACAGAAATTGTATCTTTATATGAATACATTTCAGGCAAATACAAAAAAATAAATAAAACAACACAACATTTTACATCTGTTTTGATTTTCTACAGCTGTAACTCATTTTTATAATTTTTAACTGTTGTGTTTACTTTCCTGTTTTCCTTTTTTATCTAAATTTGAAAATGTGTATTCTACATTTTTTGAGCCACTTGTCTTCAGATATAGATACATGCACTAATTTATTAGATGGTAAACAACGGAGATGACTTCTGTTTTTTCCGCAATAAAAAAAGCAGTCATGAAGAAAGTACTTTTCATAAAAACACAAAAAAGAGATGTCATTATAAGCAGGAAGTTGTAATTTTCCTTTAAAACAATAACAAATGCATAAATTGTGAAAAAATAACAAACATAAATAAGATTATTATTATATGTCAATATATTCCAAAAAATAAATGAGACCACACACAGGTGAAATGTTTTAGAAGTGACTTAAAAACTGATTCTATTAAAATGGATTCCAATAACAGCCAAAAAAAAAAAAAAGATGATAGATTGGTCTACAGGGAGAACAGATGATAAACAGAGTGCTTGAAAGAAAGGATAGAAAGAGAGGAGGCATCCTTTAGAGAAAGAAGGGAATTTCCCACAGCACAGATGGAAGCCATTAGTATAGTGTTGTTGCTTAAAAACCTTTCATGTCTTTGCAGTTATTAGATAATACTGGGTTAATAGTAAACAGCATGATTCTGCAAATGGATCTAATATCCAGACATGGCGGTTGTTTTACCATCCACTACCTAAAATTGGTTTAAATCTAATAAAATGTAAGAATTCAGAATGTAGCCTCCATAAAGTCTCCATACTGAGTTTTAAATTGTCGGTTGACGATGAAAATGTTCCATGCTTGGCCGGACTTCACCGAGAAACTCCCTAAGACGGAGACGGTTGCGCTGAGGTCGTGTTGAAGCCAAAGCCACAACCACAGATATGTGTGCACAAACGCACACACACACACACACATACATACACACATGCACCCTATACTGGGTGATACATGCCTGCTGATATCATCACCGCAGCTCTGGGGTCAATCAGGGGACTCGCCTCTGAACTTGTTGTGTTCTCACATCTGTTTTCTCACAGCAGTTTAATACTGCAGCTATATTAGTCATGAAACAATACAAACAAAAACAGATTCACGGTGACTTGCTCAAAAATACAGAAATCATATCATGTCTGACCAATGAGGGGGAGTCCTTTTCTTTATAGAGTTCCAGAAACGACATGCATGCACTAAGAGCTTAAGGCTGTTCTGTTAAACACATGTTCAGTTAAAGAGCCTACTGTACACCGCACGTAAAACATCTAAATGTTTTTGATTACTGCGCATACACAGGGGAGCATGGGAAACAGGGACGGGAGCAGGATGCAGTTTTTCCCCCTCTTTCCTTCTCTTTCTTCTTACCTTATTTTCTCCTCTGCCAGCTTCCCTTCTTCCAGGTACCCCTTCAGCTGCCTCGCCTCCTCCGCACGTGCTGCCAAGCCCTCCACAGAGCAGGAGACAGAGGGAGATGACAGACAGAGGAGGAAAAGTGTGGGATGCAGTGCAAGAGTTCAACCAGACAGTGTTTGCTAAAATTCATTAGAAAAGGCCTGCTTCAAGTGGATAAATACATTAATATTTTATTTCAATATGATATAACTAATGGTAAGAATGTATTGAGGCTAGATTGGATAGATTAGATCTTTTAATTGATGTATAGCAACAAAAATGTAACATGACAATAATATACATAGTGCATCACATCCCTAAGCAGATGAAGATATAGTGATGTAAAAAATTTGAATAGATGACTATTGTTACTTGTGGATAAACATAAATAGTGAGTCGCCTTAAAAAAATAAAATAAACCTCTCTGCCACAGTAGACGTGCTAAATATCTTCCAGCATTGGAGAAGGAAAGACAAAATAAAAGCCCTCCACCACTTAAACTTGGATGTGGTGGCTGCCCTTTTGTTAAGGGACAAAAGAAGTGCTCCCCGAGTTGGCCAATAGATGGCAGTCTTTACCTTGAGCCGGCCACTTGTGCTGATTCCCTACAGTGCAGCCACACTACCTATTCCACTGTCTCCAGCATCTACATGCAATAAAACCCTATTGTTCTGGAGTTTATCACATTGAGTGGGTATATAATAAACCACTCGTCAGGTTTGTTAGTTAGATTTGCTTTGCAGGCCTTTTTTTCAGTTTGAATTTTAAATTTTGCCTAGGTTACGTTCCTCCTTTTTTTTTCCTTTTTGTTCTACGTCGTATTTTGTGAGTGAGTGTTTCTTCACAGCTCCTTAAACCTTTTCTCTAAATTCAGTATTCATGGAATATAACATAAACTGTCAGCCAATGGTTGCCAAAACTGGTGAATACTGAGAGGGTGTGCACTCTGAATATGAAGAGATGGGTTGGGGGATATGTGCATACCTATGAGTGTGCATGTGTGTGTTGAATATTTACTGGACAGACCTTGACTTTGTGTGTGTGTGTGTGTGTGTGTGTGTGTGTGTGTGTGTGTGTGTGTGTGTGTGTGTGTGTGTGTGTGTGTGTGTGTGTTTGACTGAGCAGGACAGAAACACAAAAAATGCAAAGTGAATTTCTGTAATGCTTTTAGGGCTGCACACCCTGATGTGATAATAGAGGCGAGGCACCCTGAACCAGAGGAGGGTAAAACAATAAAATAAAGAACACAATATAGGAAAATAAATCTACATTTAATAGAACTAACAATAATTTATGGTTTTGTAGCATCCAAACAGTTTAAACTAAAGCCCTAGGAAAATTGAAGCTGCAGCTGGAACTGCTAAATATTTTATGATGCACAAACAGTTTTACTTGTGTGTCTATGTGTGTTTGTGTGCTCTACCTTGGCAATTTTATTGAACCTCAAGGTGAAAGTTTGCAGTGAATCTCAATAATCAATAAAGCAGAGATGTGAAAACTTGGGATGGGGACCAAATTCATATTCAAGGCATTAGTTGCGAGGTGACCTCGTTGACACCTCCCCAAAGGGGAAGCCACAGAGAGAGCAATTAGCTGCACAAAATGATCGTTTACCCAAACTCAAACATTTGCAAACAAGCAAGGTTTTGCAAAGATGCCAGCACAGGAAAAGATTAGTTGATAAAACTTTTACTCTTAAACTTTTAAGAACAAAAATGACACAAACATTTAAAGCAGATAAAAAGGACTTTACACAAATACAGAAGATGAGGATTAGATTAGGCCGGTTACTGGTATCAATGTTTACTGAGGTTTTAAGAATGTAGACTTTCAAAACAGCTAACATTTTTCATCATACAATTTGAAGTCCTTTCAGGAATCAGTCCCCCACTTGTTGCTATGCACTGCTGGTCAGCTGTTTGAAAGATGACCACCCCCCTTTTCCTTTTAGAACAAACACAAATCTGGCTGTTTGGAAATAATTCCAGTGGCAAAAAGCATGGATAGTCACGATTTGGAAATGAAAGGAGCGTCATCCATTCCTTCCATTATGGTAACTAAAATCACAGTTCTAAGGTATACCAAGGTTTTAAAAAAGCTATGGCTTAAAAACTTTAAACATTTTCTGGCATGTAATGCTTGAGTTTAAAGTCCTTTTGAAAAAAAAAGCTAGAAAATGTGACTGGTGTTCTCTCCAGGTGTATGGAATAATGGCATGTGCCTAATGCTGCACCCTGCCAGTCAGCTGACTGAAGAAATACTTTGAAAATTTCCCTCAATCAAAAAAAAAAAAAAGACAAATTCAGCTGTTCCGAAATATTTCCACTCAACAAAAACATGGACAACCATGGTGTGAAGATTAAAGGAGCGCCACCCATAACTCTTAATATTATATTTATTATTATTAACCACTATGTGCGGGGACATTACACAGACAAATTAAAATATAAGCCATGAATGTACAAAAGGACAATGTGATGACAAATAATTGTAATATCACTAATATTAAGGTGATACTGTTTTAAAACTAGTTGGCACGCTACAAGTGGCATCTCTGTTAACCGGCCAACTGCAGGCTGGACACCTGAGCAGATAGCCTCACTGATTGACCAGCTAATATCCACTTGTTATAATCCCAGCATTACTCTATAAATAGCAGAATGCCAAAAAAAGGAAAATCCTTTGAGCAACATGCAAATGCACATGCACCCAAATTTAGCAGGTGTTTTCTCTATATTTGGGCTTAGATTTATGCATCAAAAGCAAAATAAAACAGACAATAACATGTTAAACTTTCTATTTCTTATTTTTCTGTAAATACAATAAAAGAACAGAGTTTTAACTAACAATGAGAATCCCATATCTAGACCCTGCCTAAACGAAAAATGCATTTAGGTTAGTCAAAACTGATGCCCAAATATGGACAAATCTTTCTGTGTATAGCCACAATGTGCAGAGGATTGTGTATTTTGACACTTCCTAATATCTTAAAGAAGAGCAACCGTCCAAGCAATCTGGTCTATTTTACAGACTTTTTTTTACAGGCTTTATGAGGTATGACAGTAGTCCACAATCTAAGATCTTCAGTCCCCCTGTCTAAGACTTTCCTGACCCTTTAATTCTGGCTTCACAACTTACGGCATAATATTAGTCCATGATCTAACTCTCAAGATCTTTCACTTTTAGTGCCTTCATAGGCACTTCAAAGCCCATCATACAGCATCAGGCTATAATCACAGATCTGCGGTCAGATTACCCTGCTCTCACAGCTAACCTTTAACATGAGAAGGATGAAAACCTTGCTAACCCTGAATCAGTGGTTGGGGCTGGGCTGGGCCCTGCCAGGCCCTCATAAAAGCTTCATAAGGCTTCATGGGAGCTTCCTTTGGCTTTGTTGGGGGATTCGTAGCTGGCTAAGGTGCTCCCAAGAGACGTTCCAAAGCCTCCCATGACTCTTGCTCTCTCTTTCTGAAGTTTCATAGGCTTGCAATACTGCTTTTGGGTATAAGCCAAAAGGTGCAGGCACACAGCCGCACACCGTCATGCACACAAATACAGCACAAGATAAAAAAAAAAAAAACACTAATATGCACACAACAGTGACTCACAAAGACTAACACAAACACACACAGAGACACTCTTAAACTCACACACACTTACACCCCAACATACTCCCCTCTTGCTCTCTCCTCTTCGCTTTATTTACAATCCTCTGGCAGCGGTACAAGGGCCTGGGGCTATAACACACGGCACCTAATGCTCAAACTGCCAGGTAATCTCATGTCTGACATCCTCCTTTGATAGAAACTGATCAATAGACTCTTGTAAAGGAGTCATTTTCTCTGATGTTTCCACCAACCACTTCTCTCTATCTCTAACTCTCTCGCTTTTTTACTCTCTTTCCCCCCTTTTCTTTTATTAGCCATACATTTATAATTCATATTTCAGCAGGGCTGAGTTGGCTCCAAGACAAGGCGTGGGGTGTGGTAGGGGAGGGCTTCTTTGTGTAATAAAGAACAATAGTTGTGAAATGATGGGGAGAAATGCCAGTGTTTGCTCTTGGTTCCGGTGAACAACAGTTTTGGGGATCGATAGAGTGTGAAATGGGATTATAGCTAGTAATAGAGGTGAATTGGAGGAGAGAGGCCGGTGCATGTGTGTGTCCAGGGATCTGGGCTGTATATCAGCACACACACATACATATGCACACACACATGTTCACATAATAATTTTATCATGTGAATAGGCAGATGGACATCAGCAATGAAGAGTAGCATTAACATTATATTAATTTTTTGTGAATGTTTTGATATAAATTGTTCTCTTTAAAGATAGTCATTTATTGTCACAAGATAAGCAATGAAACACATCAAACTAAGAATTTACATTGACCCTGTTAGATTTGATAGAGATGCACCAATCAGGCTGTTCCTAGCTAATGCCAATTTCTGTTTCTGTTTGAGTTCTGACATGCTGAGCCTGATTTTTTCCGTCACTTCAAAGAGAACAAATGTGCTACAGGTTCCTTGATGAAGGTAGTATGTCTGAATCTGACAAAAAACTGAATTATAAGGTTTTTCCTAAGCATATGTTTCTGACCTTTATTTGATTTTAATTCAACTCAAAAAGAGCGCTCAAAAATACATGCTGTGGGTTAATGCATTTATTGGCTGAAAACATGGGAGTTCTTAGTTTTGATGCATTTATTAAAAAGTCACATTTTCAGTATGTGACCTGCTAATCATGGATCACAGTCAGCCAAATTAAAAGTTTGATTGGTACATCTGTTTTCTTGAGTATCTCAAATATCAATCCTTGCTTAAATTTCACTACATGATTTTTTTAGTCATAAGAATATGAATGACTATAAAACAGAAAATAACACTCTTCACCTACTGATATATTTATATTTACTTTTGTGATTTTGTTTTATATTTTGTAGATGGTACAAAACTTTTAAAACATACTCCAAAGCATATCTTAAAAAGGGATATGTGAAAGACAGCTAATCTGACATAGAATCAGACACCAACTTTAATAACTTTTTAAAAAGTATTTTTGATCACTCCCATCATTGTAGTCTCTCTAGTCTAACCCAACACAGTCTGATTGAGTCATCTGCCCTTTTAGCCTTGTCTTCGTGACTCTTCACCACTTTTCTTTCTTTTCTTTCACTTTCTGTTCCTTTTATCAGACCGCAGAAATCTACCCTTGATATATTCATCACACCCATAAGTCAGTTTATATCTACGGTAAATAATTAACATCAAACAGCTTTTAATGTAAAATAAATACTTGCATAATTTTTTTATTAAATTGACAGATATTCTATGAACATTAAATTGCATTTCTGAGCTCTGTAGACATAGATGTACTACAATTAAGTGTGGAGTGCTTACTGATTTTAAAGGTATGATTTCAGAACTGTTTTAACATTTAAAGCCCTTCCAATGAAATGCCACAGAAATCGACAATGACCAAAGACTTTTGCTGCATGTCTTCCATCTCTCTTATCAAGTTTTGCTGTCTGAAAACTGTGAATAAAGGACAATAGTGGTTCATATAAAGTTAACAAGCCATAAGTGAGATGTCTGTCACTGCTTAACTATCACTAGTTAAGCAGCTAAAATCAGCCTGTTATGCTTGATTTACTCCATAAAAAGAGAAAATAGAACAGCAAAGAGGTATAATATTCTGTACAAAAAGCAACTGAATACTGGTGAATTTAACTGGTGTTCTTTTTGCATAAGTCTACACAATAAGATCTAAAATTACAATTGATTACAAACTGTTAACTTTTTACATTGCTACAATACTCAACACTTTACATTATTTTAGCAGCAATAGGTACCAATTGTTTCTTTTTTGTTTTAAATAAAGAACTTAATAATACATTACTGTTCTAGATGTTTGATACCTTGGTATTTTCATTCAAGGTTACCCAGTTGTAAGAATCGTTTACCAGCCCATGCCTAACCACAACATATAAGAAATAAACAAGTTAATAGCACTCACTATTCAATAATTCTTTCACAATGCCTATATTTGAAGAAGATCTATTTGGTGATCTTTTGTTAATCAAAGTCCACTCTTTCTTATACTATCTCATCTGTTATCAATCGATATGGTTACAATGCTTTTATGACAAAAAGATCCACAACAAGGTTCATGTTAATAAAAAGGGCTTTTGTTCGTGACAGTAATGAAAAAAACAATGTTCCCTTTGTTATAACAATGCATATTTATTCATCTTAAGTCATTACAATAGGCTCTTCATTGGTGAACTGAATCTGCTGAAGGTAAAAGCTGAATAATATGCGGTTTTGTGTGGAGAGTAGAGTTGAGGGAATGCGTTTTGATCACAGACAAAGGCCAAGCTACACAGCGATGTCCTTCTGTCCCTATCTTATTAATGAGGACTGTTCACTGAGCAAGCCAGCCACTGTCTGCCACAGAGAGAGAGACCTCAGATTCATCTCTCTGCGGACAATAGGTGATTGTGTCTTTGTGTGTGTGTGTTTGCACCTTTGAGGATCCATGTGTGTGCTAATTAAAGCAGTGGGAGTTGGAAGAAATGACTGTGAGCGTGCGTATGTGAGGTGTTTGCCTGCCGTGACCATAGATATGTACGTTAATTCTTAATGAGACATTTCTGTGCCCAGAGAGACCCAAACATCCCCATTCCTGCACTGACACACTACTACAAAGGCCACTGTCCTACACACATGTGCGCGCGCACACGCACGCACACACGGACACACACATTTATAAATCAGATCATTACCATACAGCAGGGTGCCATTAAAAAACAAAAAAAAACAAAACCTTTATCTTCAGTGTGTGTGTGTCTCTGACCGAGCAACTGAATCACCACCCTGATGGCTAATTTGAGCTAGTTGATCAAGCTAACAGCACTCTGGCTGAATCATCCCTAAAAGGCAGGGCACACCCCCTTTTTTTGCTCAGTGTTCCCTATTAGGCAGCAGGAAAATGTTCACAGAGAACAATAACAGTGATGAGTGGATCAAACAGTGGAGTGAGAGAAAGGTTCATATTGGCATCTTTGTAAACAACTCCCAAGCTATTATGTGCGTGATGTTAGGCATGATTTATGTATGTATATTTTACAAGTACAAAGTACTTTTAGGGTGTTTATTTGTTAATAGCTACCTATTTCTTGTTACTTGCTGTGTAGCTCCTCCAGGGTTTGTCTCAGCTGCTTGTTGTATTGGCTCAGTCTCTGATTCTCTGCTGTGGTCTTCCTCATCTTCTCCTTATCACTTTGCAACTCTCCCTGAAGTCTCAGCAGCTCTTCTCTCTCTACAACCACCTTCACACTACTTCTGGCAGATGTCTGTTTGGATTCCGGTAGTTTCCCCTCTGAATGCGTTAGGCTCATCTTGTTCGCCTGAAACATGAGTGAGGACCACAATGAGTGTGAATAAGTGGCACACATAAAATGAATTGCAAAACTTATTAATTTATTACAAATGTATACCCTTTGAACTTTTTTTCACAGCTTGGTACACTACAACCACGAACTTCATGTATTTTATTGGGATTCTATGTGCTAGATCAAAACAAATTAGAGCTTAATTATGGAGGGGAAAAAAATGATATATGGTAAATATTTTTGCAAATACAAATCTAAAGTCTATCCCTATCCGTCCACATGTATGTTATTTAACCTCAGTGTAAATACAGCTGTTTTTTAGAGAACATTAGTGAAGAAACAGCATCATGAAGATCAAGGAACAAACCAGACAGGTAATGGGTGAAAATGGGTTAGAACATGAAACAATATCTCTAGCTTTAATAATCTTACAAAGCAGACTTAAAGTTGCGAGATGATGGGTCCGCCCTTAATTGGTTGCTAGTCGATCGCAGGGCAAAGTTTTGACTATCTAGATGTACAAATCTGGTAGAGAGATACCCAATAAACTTGCAGCTGTAACTGCGGCAAAAGGTGGTTCTATAGGAGTGCAGAATAATGCATGCCACACTTTTCATTGGTTTTGTTAAAATAAAATAAAAAAGATAAATTAAATATATATCATTTTTAAAATAGTGCTTGTAAAGTGACAATATGTGCAAAAATCTAAGTGTTTGGGTACTTTTGGAAGGCACAGTATGAGGAGGACTTTTCTTGTTCTCAGGTCAAGAACACACACCACATTTGGCCGGAAAACAATTCTATAATATTTCCAAGCTTGCATCTGCCTTTGCCCATGCAAAATATTTGCCTTGTAATTACAATACTAAATAAAAAAAACAGAGAATATGAAGGAGCACTTTTTGTTAGTTCAGACAGTAAAGACAAAATGTTGTTTGAGTTCTCTCCATAAATAGATTATATGTGCTAGATCAGTCAGAAGGTATGGTTTGCTCAACTGAATTTCGCAAAATTACAAACTTGTCAGTATAAGCCTTTTAACATCTTTTAAAATAAGTCACTTTGTTTTAATTCAAGGTTGTTACACATCATTTTTAAATAAACAGAACATTTAAATGTGTACGCTCCCTTTGAATGTCTCCATAATGAAGAAGAATATCTTAGTAACCTTGCTTTTATCAGTTTCGTTATGCAAACCGATAAATTGAACAGTGCCTGTACCATGGTTGAAATGAATGCAGACATCTCGGATAAAAACTCAGTGTTTGGCAAAACATCTGAATCATTTTTGCACAGATTCTTATCTAATATTATCAAGTAGAGAACTTTTGCCAGCAGTAAGTTACACTTATATAAGTGAAGCTTGGCATACTACGTTCTTGTTGGACCATTGTATTGCTATAGCAGATGCTTATGCTGCTTTGGTATACATTAATGTCTTGTACAATGTGTCCATTGTTGATCACATTCCTTTTGAGGTATCAATTAGATTTGGTCACATACTTGCAACTGTAAATGTGTCTAGTAACCAAAATGAGACACACAGTCTGGCCTTCTCTCTCTGTTGAAAAACTAGCCGGTTATTATGCCTACACTGATCAATTGTTATGTAACATTACATTACCAAGAGAGGCAGTTACATGCACAGACTGCAACTGCTCAAATATCCAGGTTGTATTCTGATATAATTAAAGCGTTATTGGAAGCTAGCGTTCCTTACAATAAAAGTAATCCTATGACCAAAATTAGTTCTGGTTGGAAAACATATGTGTCTGAATATCACACTGAAGCCCTCAAAGCTACCTACTACTTGGGCTCTAGCAGGCCTAGACAGGGTCCTATATTTGAACATAAAAGGTTGACAAATGCAAAATACAAAAATATGCTATACGATTCATTAGAAAGAAAGAGCAAACCATGGGCTGATTCTTTTTTTTTTATTGTTTTTTTTTTGCCGCACTAGTGGCCTTTATTTAATCATTTTTGATAGTAAGCAGACAGGAAATTGTGGAAAGACTGGGGGAAGGGTGTGCAGAGAAGGTCACTGGGATTCGATCCCGTGACAGCCTGCATCGAGGACTAAGGCCTCCATACATGGGTCGCACACTTAAACCCCTACACCACCACTGCTGCGCCCAGCTGAGTCTATGGCTAAAAAGCTGGTAGGTAAGGATTCAAAAGCCTTTTGGAAAGAGGTAAAATCTATTAATAATAATAAGCCCTCTCTCCCTTGCACAGTAGATGGCGTCTCTGGGGCGACTGATTGCAGATCATTGATCATCACTGATTGCAGCACTATAGCAAGTTATTTACCTGTGTTCAGAGTGAACCCTACCAGATTGACAATGTTAATTTTGTAGAAACTCATGCCAAACTCATGAGGTTTAGAAAGCAATCAAAAAACTGTCTGCAAATAAATCTACAAGAATGGATCTTATTGTCAGGATCTGTGCTTTGTGTGTCTGTTGGTGCTTTTACTGTGCTCAGCCCCTAGATGGCGTGGAATCTGGAGGAGAGGTGACAGGTGTTTGCAAGGCCTGATTATTCTGCAGAGGACTATTTAAGGAGGAGGCTACCAGCAACTCACTGCCAGAGTGTTGCCCTTAGTGGTACTACTCAGCCACGTTACCTTTGCCTTTGACGTTGCCTTGTACACCAAGTAACTTTGTCTTTGTATCCTGCAGGTTTCCTGAACCTGATTTTGCCTTGCATTGAATCCTGCCTGGATAAACTGTCTTCTGGAAGGAAGCAATCCAGTTCCATGAACAAAGACTCAAGTCTCTCATGTATTCGTTGGATCATGCCGGCTGGCAGCCTCCTGATTCCTGCGTACCTCGGACCTCCATCTGCGAACCCTGTCCACCCTCCTCCCTCCATCGCACCTCGTGGATTACAAACTCTCCTGGCTTACCATATCCACCAACTTCAGNTCTCACCGGCAAACAACCCCTTGGTTTCTCCACTCCCCCTCTGGCGGATCCCTCCACCATTCTTTGTAAGACAGATTTATTATTTTCAGGAGTTCAGCCCCAGAGTTATCCCTGCTTACGTTCTTGTTTATTTCTACAGTTTGCATCTTGGTTCCAGTTCCCTGCATTATTCACCCAGTTATAAATAAACACTTTACTGAACAATACCATCTCCTGAATTGCTTTCTGCATGTGGGTAAATCCTTTAAACTCAATATGACAGAACACTCTGGCCAACCTGACCCAGCAGAAACATTCAGGGGAACTTTATCTGAACAACACCACCAGATCGCTACTCATGATTCTTCTCTCCGTTCTCTTTTTGAACAACAGAAACAGACCAATCAGCAGATCGAACAACTCGCTTCCTTGTTTCAGCACACCTTCAGGAATTTCACCGCCCCAGCAATAGAGGGCGCTGCTGCCTCTCCAGTTTCTCAGCAACTTCTGCACTCACATGAGGTCACTTTCCCAAATCCAGAAAACTTCTCCAGTGAGAAGGGAGATTGTAAGGGTTTCCTTCTCCAATGCACATTAGTATTTAATTGCTCCCCACAATCTTTTCCTCATGATGCAGTAAAGATTTCTTTTGTACTTGGGCTGCTAACAGGAAAAGCCCTGAGGTGGGCAGAGGCCCGTTTTTCAAACTGTTTAGATTTTGGCTGCACATTTTTTGAATTTGAGGAGGAGTTTCATCAGGTTTTCTCCTGTGAGAAAGATTTAACCGCCAATGCTCATAGCTTATGGTCTATTAAACAGATAAATCAGTCAGTTGCTGAATTTTCCATAAATTTTCGCACCATTGCTGCAGCTTCTGGATGGAATGACTGCGCTCTTAGAGCCGCTTTCTTCCAGTCATTAAATGATCCTTTAAAGGATGAATTAGCTTTAGTCGACGAGCCTAAGATGAAAGGGTTAATCAAGTTAGCCGTTAGACTATATAACCGAATGAGGGAGAGAAAAAGATCCAGATTAGAACAGAGTGCAATTAGGGCCCATCTCTCTAGCCCTACTCCCGAAACTGGTCGCCTCACGCCTGCTTCACACAATTCAGGTATTGAACCCATGCAGATTGGGCATACCCAGATTTCCCCTGAGGAAAGACTAAGACGCCGCCAAGCTAATCAGTGTTTTTACTGTAGCTCACCAGAACACCATCTTGCTAACTGCCCTATTGGTCCTTCAGGGCCAAAAGGGCAGGTCCGCCTGTAAGTGAGGGGAGACTGATGGACCGTTTCCTTACCCCCAGACTTAGTTTACCTGACACATTAGTTTCACACCGTCCTTTACAAAACTTTTCTGCTCTTATTGACTCGGGTAGCGACCAGAACCTCATTGATCCGAGGTTAGTTAAAGAAGCTCAGATTGAGAATGAGCCACTTCCCACGCCTCAAGCTGTTTCTTCATTAGATGACAAAAGATTACCTCGAATCACTCATAAAACCAAACCTTTGACTTTAATCCTGTCAGGTAATCATAGGGAGGAGATCTAATTTTTTGTGTTTCCTATCGCTTTGAACTCAATCGTTTTAGGTTTTCCCTGGCTCAAGAAGCACAACCCCCACGTGAACTGGACTGAAAGCCGAGTTGAATCTTGGTCCACCAACTGTCTTTCTTCATGTTTGCAGTCAGCCATTGCTTCACAACCTTCCAAGTTAGCTCCTACCGGAGATGAGATTTCTGACCTCACTAACGTTCCTCCAGAATACCATGATCTCAGTTTGGTTTTCAGTAAATCTAAAGCCCTATCATTGCCCCCACATTGGCCCTATGATTGTGCCATGGATTTTCTTCCTGGTGCTCCCCTGCCAACCAGTAGACTCTACAACTTTTCTGGACTTGAAAGAAAGGTTATGGAAGATTACATAAATGAGTCCTTAGTAGCCGGGCTAATTCGTCCCTCTTCATCTCCACTCGGAGCAGGGTTTTTCTTTGTGGGTAAGAAGGATGGTTCACTCCGCCCTTGTATTGATTATAGGGGATTAAACCAAATTACTGTTAAAAACAAGCACCCTCTTCCACTCCTTTCCTCAGCCTTTGAACCAGTCAACGGTTCCACTATATTCTCCAAGCTAGATCTCTGTAATGCATATCATTTAGTTAGGATCAGCCAGGGAGACGAGTGGAAGACTGCCTTCAAGACCCCGTTAGGTAACTTACCTAGTCATGCCTTTTGGACTGAGTAACGCACCAGCAGTATTCCAGTCACTCATCAATGACGTACTACGGGACCTTTTGAATGTTTTTGTTTTTGTTTACCTTGATGACATCTTGATTTATTCAAAGGATATTGAAGAACACACCCGTCACGTCCGCCTAGTGCTACAAAGACTTTTGGAGAACAGACTGTTTGTTAAAGCTGAAAAATGTGAATTTCACAGGAAATCTGTCACATTCTTAGGATACATCCTGGAGGGTGGACAGGTTCGCTCGGACCCGGAGAAGATCAAGGCGGTTCTGGAGTGACCTGTTCCGGACTCCCGCAAGCAGCTACAAAGGTTCCTTCGATTTGCAAACTTCTATCGTCGATTCATCAAAACGTTTAGCCTAATAGCCGCACCACTCACAGTCCTGACCTCCACAAACATTGTGTTTTCCTGGACACCTGAAGCCAACCCAGACACCCATATTGGTTCATCCTGACTCCTCCAGACAGTTCATTTTGGAGGTCGACGCCTCGGATACAGGAGTTGGAGCGGTGCTTTCACAGCAGTCTACAACCGATGGAAAACACCGATGGAGACATTGGCTGGAGGGTGCTAAGCATCCTATTTTAGTATGGACCGATCAGAGGAATCTGGCCTACTTACGATCAGCCAAGAGACTGAACCCACGCCAATCACGTTGGTCACTGTTTTTCTCTCGTTTTGATCTTTCTATTTCTTACAGGCCTGGCTCCAAGAACGGCAAGCCAGACGCTCTTTCCCGACTTTACTCGTCGAACTCCACTGAGAAGGAGGCAGAACCCATTGTGCCGTCCTATTGGACTTTTGGGGCCCTAGTTTGGGAGTTGGAGAACCTTGTAAATAATACCCTACGAAACGAACCAGACCCAGGTACGGGTCCCACCAACAAGAAGTATGTTCCCACTTCCGTGAGGTTCAGGCTCATCCGCTGGTTTCACACAGCTAAATTCTCAGGTCACCCAGGGGTCAGTAGAACCATCTCACTCATCTCTAGAAGATTTTGGTGGCC
>JAHUTJ010074570.1:0-26794 GCA_036250325.1 Characodon lateralis
TATATGTCATTCCCAAGACGAATTGACGCTGTATTGGCCGCAAAAGGAGGCCCTACACCATACTAATAAATTATTGTGGTCTAAAACCAGGTGTTTCAGTTTCATTGTCCAACCCCTGTACATTCCAACTGATACTAGTCATCAAACAATGCAGTTAATTTCGTTTATTATTCAAACTGGTTTTATATTTAAGGAAACCAAGCAGATTACATTGAGTCTTTAACCTTTTAATTTCCTGTAATGACTTTGATTTCCTGTCACTCAAAGTGAACTCTTTGTCTAGGCTAAACACATCTTAATTTGAATACATATAAGATAATTAGCTTTCTAAACAGACGTGTTGTACATTCAGGAATGACATTTGTATTTTTCTCAAACCAAGAATCGACAGAAACAAAAGAACATGTTTCTTGCACCGGGCTGCAGCTGCAGTTGGGTGGGTGGGGTGGTGGAGTGCGTCTTGTACCTGCACTGAGGGGGCTGGCGTGTTCTGCTCAGCATGGGGTGGTTGGTCAGCCCGGTTGCATGTATACTTTATAAATGAATTAATAATTTTATTTTGTTTCGCTCTCACGGACGGGTGGACTGGGGCTGTTGGTGTTTGTCGAGTGGTTGGGCATGTGTGGATGTGTGGTCACCGGCATTTGGATCGGCTGAGCATTGACGGTAAAGCTGAGCTGGTAGGTGTTTCTCCCTGACCTGTCGTTGCAGGTGGGGATGAGGTGTATTTGTGTAGTTGCAGGGACATGGTGGGGGCTGTCGGCCCCAGGTGCGTGCCACCGGCCCAGGACTGCTTGCCGGGTGAGATTGTCCTGTTTTGTTGTGGGGTCGGGGGCCTGTTGTGAGTACGGTGATTGGTGGTGTCTGCTCTGCTCTGGTCCAGGGACTGGTTGCCTCTTTGGGCTATTGGTACCTGGACCTGGGAGAATCAAGTATGTATGGCTAGTGCGAGTGACTGTATGGAGTCAGTGACTGTATGTTGTGTCTCTGTAAGTTGGGTGTGAGTGTTTTTATGTGTACGTATGAGTGTGGGAATGTGTGATTGTGACTGTGTGCGCCTGTTTTTGTGTCAGGTTGATTCTTAGGCTTCTCCCTCCCCTGGATCAGCTTAGGCCCCCCATCAAATGGGGGGGCTGTTTGCTCCCCAACACACTCCCTGCCGGAGGCTGGTGTCTCTGCCCGCTGGTGTGTTGGTGGTTCTCCCTGTCCGGGCCTGGGTGTTTTGGTGTGTGCCAGCTTACTCACAGTGGCTGCTTGGCTGGGCCTGGGCACCCTGGCTCTTGGCTGGGGGGGTTATGTAGGATAGAAGAGAAAGAAATAAAAAGGAAAGAACATGCTTTTTGGGATATTTTCAGGTCTTTCCATATTAAATAAGTTTATCTAGGCTGCAATGCATTAACATTCCTGAAAAGGAAACTTCAAGATTTCTTTTTCAGACACTTTACCATTTACATAATTCGTTTACCACTACTAAAAGTTTAAACTGTTCAACTGCTGAATACTTTTTCAGGAATGTTTGCTTTTTAAACATAATAAAAGCTCTATTTAATTTTTAAAACTGACACATTTGTTGCAGGGGTACAAAAGGCAGATCAGTGGCACTGACCAGATGCTTGCCCGGCTTTACAGTGCAGCAACGAGGGCTCATTCCAAGGGCTGCTCTTTATAGGCCGTTTAGAAAATAAAAAATAAAAAAATTTAATGATATGAGCAAAGAATATTTCACAAATTTCAAAAAGCCTGGGGCCAGCTTGCCATAGAATGTGTCTGCCATTAGTTTTTAACTGGCTAACAAGAGTTTTTCTTTTAACCAGTTGAAATATAAAATAACCACAACTTGACTCTGACTGTCTAGGATCACTTTGTCTTTATTAATAACAAGTCAAGTCAACATATAAGCTGAGAGCATGCACAGCACCAGCAAATAATGATGCTTCTTTAAAAAAACATTAGTGACAAAGTAGCTTTACATTCAGGACGAAGAGCCACCTCATAGCATCAAGATCCCAAGGTTTTAGTTAACATCACCCAGTGAAAGGAGACAGATGAGGAGAGTTCTCAGACTTAGGTCTAAAGAAGAAGTCAAGAGATTACATCCAAAAGTAAGGACTGAGCTACCTGTGCTTTGGAGCATAAAAATCTTATCCAACTCTTTAGATCCATTTCTCTTGCTCTAAAGTTGTAACTGTCACAAACTTTCACTCCTATTTGAGGTCTTATTTTGGGTCATAATGGCATGTTTTCCTTGTTTCACATGCAATAGTTTGCTATGTTATGTGTATGCTAATAAATCTGGGCCCTGGATATCCTTATCTAGGCACCACTGAGCTTCAAGTAATTATAGATGTTTGTGTGTGTTAGACCTACTTAGAACAGGAACAAAATAAAACTTAAAACGATCACTGGATAGGAAACCCCACTACACGGAATTATAATTGGAATATAATATGGTGGTAACAAACAGAAATGTCTTTAATAAAATATTACTTGAAATAAGACAAAGAGGCAGATCAGTAACAAAATGTTTAATTAAAATTATACAAAGGGATACAGGGCAGTTCTGTTTTTGCTGTTTTGTCACACTTAAATGTTTCATATCCTCAAACAAACTATCCTATCTGACAAAGATAGCTGTAATAATAACAAAATGTAGTTTTGTATGATCCCCCTTATTAAGACAAACTGCCATCCAAAACAACCTGTCCCTGTGTAAAAATGTAATTGCCCCTAAACCTAATAGGTGGCTGTGCCAACCTTGGAGCTGCCATCAGGTATTTGCAACTGATGGCAATGAGTTTTTACATCACTGTGGAGGAATTTTAGCCCACTCTGATTTATTTGCTGATTTGCTTTAGTTCAGACACATTGGAGTTTTAAGTCATGCCATTGCAGCTCAGTCGAATCAACATCCATACTTGGACTAGGCCACTCTAAAAGCTTAATTGTGGGTTTTTTTTTCAGAGCCATTCTGGTGTGTTTCAGATAATCATCTCCCTGCATAACCCACATGCACTTGAGCTGAAGGCCACAAGATAATGGCCGAAATTCTCATTCAGGAATTTTTGCTAGAGAGCAGAACTGATGCAACTGAAGAAAAACAGCCCAAGACCATCAAGCTACCACCACTGTATTTCACAGTCAACAGAATATATTCCTAAAAGTCTTCATGTCACCAAGATGTTTAGTGTGAAATGTGACACGGGCCTTTTTGCTCAGTAGTGGTTTTTGTCTTGGAGCTCCCCCATGATGTCCATTTTTGCTCAGCCTCTTTCTCATTGTTAAATCACAAACACTGACCTTAAACGACTCACGTGAGACCTCTAGTTTGTTCTAGGTTGTTTTGTAACACCCTATATGTGTCGTCAATGAACACTCCTGGGAAGGCTCATTACTGCTCCATGTTTTCTGCATTTGTGGCTAATGGCTCTCACCATTGTTTCATGGAAGTTCCAAAGTCTTATAAATGTGTCTACAACCATTCCCAGACTGATAGATGGCAATGACTTTTACTGTCAATGTTTTTAGCCTGTACTTGAATTCGTTTAGATCAAAGCTTGAAACATACTTTTGACACCTCTAATACAATATGAGCTGCATGACAGTAGAAAATCCTATCGCTTAATGGAACAAATCTGAATAAATGAAACTACAGAGGCAGAACCTCGCAACTGATAATTTGCTTAAAGCAAATCCGTTTTGATGTTAAGGAACCCATTTTCACTCTAAAGTACCTGGAATTCATCATCCCACGATGTTTAACGTCAGCTCTTTTTAGACCATCTCCTCGGACTGTGATCTATATGCGTTCTTTACGCCTCGCGATCAGCTGAAAGGTCCCAACATGGATTAGGGAGTCAACTTCCATCAACATTACACTTGTGACCCACTTGATACAAAGCAAAGACAGCACCAGCACTGGTTGTGTGTAAAAAGGGAGCTGAGCCACTGGATGATCTTTCCATGTCCAACTGATAGAGATAAATGGTTCAGCACAACCTGGTATAGATAATATCTGTTTAGGGATAGCACACAATTGTTCTTGTATCTAATGCCTGGAATGCATTTGGAGACCATATAGAAGAAATCTCTCACACATATTGTATCTAAAACATATTGCTCAGGTAAATGCTACAAACTCCTAGCATCATCCTTTTAATTTCCATGATCCCAGGTGCATACTCTGACAGTCCAAATGACATGCAATCTTCCCAGTGATTACCTTTGAATGATGCAAATCAATAAAGTGGGGTTAATTGTTGCTTGCATCTATTCCAGAAGATGTTTTAAAGGAGTTTGAGTGTTGCAAAACAACACCACAACAGCTGCTTCCTCTACAACTTCGTCAGGCACTGATTACACTTATAATACTCGATACTATGATGCCGAGTTAACGCTTGGGTAGACCCCAAAAGTAGAGACAAACAAAACAAGCATCAATGTTGACTGTGTTTTGAAAAACAAACCCCATTAAATGAGAGTTTGAGACATTCCGGCATCCTTGCTTCATCCGTCTGCCTGATTTCAGTAGTGCAGTCTTTGTAGAGATAGCTGCAGTAACACAAGTCACCTAACTTTGTGGACTTGTGCATAGACTGGCTCTTCTCCAGCTTGCTCGGACTGTTGAGGAAGCTCTTTAAACCTCACTTGTTTGTACTCCACTTCTTCCACAATGTCCTCCATCTGGCTCTCCTGCTGCGGCACAACGTTAATCTCAACGTAGACCGGTTCGATGCCGTCTTTCTCCACTGCAAAAAGGCATGGCATATGTAAGCTTACTGATTGCAAGATATGGTTTTTCAACTCAACAAGAAATACAAATTAAAATAGCAGTGAGTAAAAAATCAGGTTAGTACCTTTGTAAGTATGTTTTATCTTCTGGGCACAGATGAATCCTGTCCCGACAGCTAAGAAAAAACTCAATACTGCGAGTACACTGCCCATTACTGTCAACAAGTCTGTTTGAGAGATAAAAGATCAGTAATCACAGATCTTTACAATTACTGTTTGATTGGGAAAGGTATAATAAACGGAGGCAACATGCAACTGTCTTACCTACAACATCATTTGCTACTGCTGCTGGTTCAACACAAAAGATGTTATTTTCTGCAACCACCCATCCAGATATCTGTGTCCCGTTGAAAGTGCAGTTAATGAATATGAACCCTAGAAGAAGCCAAAATGATGCATGATCATGACCATGCCCTTTCGAAATAGTCAAGAAGCATTTTTTATTGTTTAATCTTGTCACTCACCACATGTAGATATGGTCTTCTCTATCAAGAGAGAACTGAACCGATTCCAGACTGAGCAAACCAGGCGTCCTGAGATATTCTGTTTCAGAACAATGACATTAGTCTCATTGTTTCCTGAGAAGAGCTCAGAGCCTGTCAGTGTGTGTCCATCCAGAGTCCAGTTGTACTGAGGACCGTCCCCTCCCTCTGAGAGACAGGACACCTTCATCTGTCCCTGGGACAAACACTCAGGGATCAGCTGGACAGAGGACACGGGAGCTGAAAAAGAAGCATTTTATATCTTTCTAGAAACTTGCACAGGTTTGCACAAGAAGGATATAATTGTGCTCAACATGGTAATATGCTAAGAAAATTACTTCAATGTTAGATTGAGGTATATTAATGTTAAATCTTGCTCCATTACGAATTAAATCATTTACCTTCAACAATCAGCTGAAGAGACCTCTTTTCTGTATTCCGTCCATCTGAATCAAAGGTTTCTAGAGTATATTCACCACTGTCAGCTCTGCTGAGATTCATGATACTGAATGTACCATACTTGGGAAAAAAGAGATATCTGCCCTTAAGGGTATTTGGAAAATAAATGTTCCTTTTGCCCCATATGATTGTCGATGTTTTATTTTTCCATTTATATCTGGGAGTGTCTGAGGTGTTGTTCATCAGCTGAATGACCACAGTTCCTCCCAAAGCTCCATAACACCTAGCTCCATCTTCTCTGCTGTTGCAATGAGCTTCCTCATCTGCAAATTTAAACACATAACTTGAAAACAAAATAAAAGATTAAGCCTAAGGGTCCACAAACTTAATTCTTAAGCAATCCATTAGAAACATCTATGTATATACATACATCTACATAAACCCAGTTTTTGAAGATTTATTTTGAGATGTTTTATGATCTCAGTGTTGTTATACTGTGAAAATATTAGGATACAGCGAAGGTATCAGGAACTACTAGAACTAAGCCCACTTTGTGATAATCACTTACATTGAGGGCTTTAAGATATTCATAGCCCCTGAGTTAACCCACGGGTTAATTTTATTTCATTCATTTATTTTATAGAATAAATCTTAATGATCTTGATGATTATTTTTCTTCAATAAACGTGTTACTTAAACAATGGCATGAATTCAGATAGATAATTTGATCAGCTAATTATATGAAGGTTTTTATCCAACAGGAGTCATCTGCATGTAGTCGTCAGGTCATTGACGACATGCAGAGGACATAGCTGTCAGTGATTAGAAACCTTAAGCAACACTGACAATTGCAAGAGGTGTAAATTCAAAAAATATTGTATCAACAAAACCTCTGCAATGTGCAGATGATAAACAAAATTGAAAAAAAGATTGTTTAAAAAGGTTGTTAGAAATCCAGGGCTGCTTCAAGACAGTTTAGAGGAGGTGGTTGCCAATGACCTTGGAACAGAAAACCAAAAAAAAAAAAAAAAACCTAATACATTTTTTTTAGTTTTGCTTAGTTATGCTTTAATAGAAAAACTTAATCATAGTTTTTTAAATAACCAAATAAGTACATATTTTTAAGAACCTATATATCAAAATTCAGATGACTTGATACGTCTGTTGAAGAAGATTTTAAGTGACTGCAACTCTTTGTCACAAATATGTGATCGTGGTTAAGGATGTTACAAAGAGTGTGATAGATATTCAAAAAAAGGAAACTAAGACCGTAAACAGAAAGTTATTCTTAAAAATGAATAAATAAATGTGGCAACCCATCAAAATTTGCCCTATGCCAGCTTAAAACTACAGATAATAAACGGGGAATCTTTAAATTTCAACATGTGACATTTGACTGGAAGTAACATTAACGTTTTAAAGTGATAAAGCCAGAGTCCCGACTTGAATCTGATAAATAGTCTGTAAAGGGAGCTAAGGATTAAGATGGTGGCAGGGAAGCTTTCCGACCAAAAATACTTGAAGTTCATCACCAAAGACCTCGTAAATATTCAAAATACCAGTGAAAGTATGCAAAAAGCTGGTCAGCAATTATAAGAAGATCATAAATAATTTTTGACATGCAATCTTTAATTAAATGTAAATAAAAACAACTTTTTAAATGAAAATACAGCATTTTGTCGTTTTACATTGTTAACTGAGTCAGGTCCTGCAGCTTAGAAAGGGTTTGAAAGTCTAACCTGCATGAATTAAACCTGAGCAAAAGCACTAAAACATAGAATTTGAAGGCACCAACCTTCATAAATATATTTTGAGATCACTGACAAATTCATCCAAGTGCACAAAAAGGTGATTTATATTTTCAAGTAAATATCAAGTCAAATCAAGTTTATTTATATAGCGCTTTTCAGCAACAAGGCAATCAAGGCGCTGTAGGCACTCTATCAACTCTATCACATCACATCAACATATCAAAGTTGATGTGATGTGAATTCTTTAAGACAGCCTTTGTTGCTGAACAGTGTTGTCACTAGAAAGTGTCTCTATTTTGTTTTCAGTTGAGGGAGAAAAGAGCTAAATGATGGAATCTGAGTTTACATTTTATTCCTCCCTATTTAAAATGCAGCATTATGAGCTGTATATACTCGGTTGGATTCATGTATAATAAGACAGCAGCAAGGCTTTATATGGTTGATAGAAAGTCTTTTGTAGAAGACGTAGCCCTGTTACGTTCCTACTAACAGTGTAGCTAAGGGTTTTTCATTGCCCTTCCATTTTTTTGCCACTCAATCGCAACCTTTGAATACAACCCACATTAAGAATAAAACTACAGTGTTTTAGCAATTTCACTAAACCAGATTGTTTCCGCATTTACAAACATTGTCTTACAGAAGTATCCATACCCCTGAACCTTTCCACATGTTATCACTTTACGTCATTGCATTTCAGTGGTGTTTCAGTGGAATTTCAACGCAAAGAAGAGTATTCTTATGAAGTTAAAGAAAAAAGATACATGGTTTTCAAAGGTTTTTAAAAATAAAAATATAAAAAGTGTGGCATTTGTATTCAGTCCCCTTTAATGTGAAGCTCCTAAATAGAATCGAGTATAATCCAATACTTTTAATGGTCATCAAGATGTAAATGGAGTCCACCTGTGTGTAGTTTAAATTCAGTGTATATAGCAGTTCTGTAAAGGTTGCGGTTTTTTAGAAGACCATTAAGGAATATGCCAGCCAGCACACAGATTAAGATGTGGAAAACTCTAAAGAAATGGCTCGATGCCCCATTAGTATGGAGAGCCGTTTTATTCAAAATCAAATAAATAAATTAATACTGCTATTGATAAATCATCAATAAATATCCCATGAAATAAATGAATATCCCCATGAAATAAAACTAAGTAATTATGTTGAAAGAATTTTTTTATCTTATTTTATTTAATTCATTTCAAGATTTATTTAATTTACTTAAAGATTTATTTAATTTACTTAAAGATTTATTTAATTTACTTAAAGATTTTTTTCATTTTACTTCATAATGCAGTTTTATTTTGTGACACTTTTATTTTGTAAAGCTACTTTACGTATTTCAGTGACTTTTAACCCTGTTTTTCATTTTAAGCTCTTTTTATTTCATGTTCTTATATTCAAATGAGGGGGCGGAGTTTTATCTGCGGGGCGGCGCTGGGACAGCAGGGCCGAGCTCAATTCGTGGCTGAGGTCGGTAGAATTGGGTGGGGGTGCCACTGGACCTGCTGCCGCCAGTGCCAGCATGCCGGTGGGAGCCAGGGGATTCCAAAAGCCTGCCTCATTTGAATAAAAGAACATTAAATAAAAAGAGCTTAAAATGAAAAACGGGCTTAAAAAGTACGAGTCACTGAAATTCAATTCAATTCAATTCAAAAATACTTTATTAATCCCAAAGGGAAATTAAATGTTGTTATAGCTCATATTATGAAGGTTTCCTCAAAGAGCCGTTGTAGATGCTGATGGCTGTGGGCAGGAAGNTGTGGGCAGGAAGGATCTCCTGTAGCGCTCCGTCTTACAGCAGATCTGAAGAAGACTCTGACTGAAGACACTGTTGTTGTAGGACAGTCTCATGAAGAGGATGCTCAGGGTTCTCCATAATGTTCTTCATTTTATGAAGAATCCGTCTTTCCACAAATAATATACGTAAATACGTAAAGTAGCTTTAAAAAATAAAAGTGTCACAAAATAAAACTGCATTATGAAATAAAAAAAATAAAAAAACTTTAAGTAAATTAAATAAATCAGTCAGTAAATTAAATAATTCTTGAAATGAATTAAATAAAATAAGATGAAAATTTCTTTTAATGTAATTATTTTTGTTTTATTTCATGGGGATAATTATTTATTTCATGGAATATTTATTAATAATTTATCAATAGCAGTATTTATTTATTTAATTTTGAATGAAAATTCTCTATAGATTCTCTAAATACATTAGATGCTCAAATCTTGAGATAAAACTGTGTCCAGAGCTTCAGACATCTCATTGAGCCCTGCTTATTCTATCATTCATCTGAAAATGAGAATCACTGTTGAAAAGACCAAAGAGCCATAAAGGGGACACTGTAGACATGTGGAACAAAGGGCTTTGGTCAAATAAGACTGAAATTCAACTTTTTTGCCAATATACATGCTACGGCAGAAAAATCACAATGCACCTTAAACATATTTCCCCCACAGTGAAATATGGGGGTGGCAGCATCATGCTGTGGGGATACTCATTTTCAGTGGAACGCAAGACAGGAAGAAAACTAAAAACTTGGCTCAGTATGGGCGGCCATCTGCACCGACTGACGGGGGTTTGGGAAGACGGAGTATATACACAAAAAACACATAAGTACTGGTGCAGGAGTACTTTATATATTAAAGAAAATGGAACTAACTAATGACAGCAGGAGCTCTCTTTGTTGATTTATCTAAAAGAAAAACACGGCTTAACAGATAAGCTCTGAGCTAGTTGTAAAATCAGTGGTAAAAGAAACAATACACAAAATTAGTCGCAGAAAGAGACAGAGTTAAAAACAGAAAGTGTATCAAGTGTATCCTCTAAAGAAAGACAACATGAAGGCTTAGCCAATGCTACCCTCCAGGAAGTAGTCACAGCTACCGGGCCAGGTGTAACTTCTATGAAGTAAAAAACAGAGCAAGCTTAGCCTAAAGCAGCATAACTAAAGGAACATCTTAGCTAACCTAAGCCACTATAACTGTAAGCTTGATTAAAACAAAAACGTTTTAAGACTGGTTTTAAAAGTAGACAGGGTTTCTGCCTCATTAACAAAAACTGGGCGCTAGTTCCACAGGAGAGGAGCATAATAACTAAATGATTTGCCTCCTATTCTACTTTTAGAAACTCTATGAACCGCCAGTAATCCTGCAGTCTGACATCTGAGGACTATGTTGGGAACATATGAAACAATCAGATCTCTTGTTTATGAAGGTGCTTGATTATTAAGGGATTTATATTCAGTTTTATTTATATAGCGCCAATTCATAACACATGCCGTCTGAAGGCACTTTACAAAGGATTTGGAATGGTGTGGGGTTGTTTGGCAGGTTAGAATATACTACTGAGTGTTAGAGTTTGGCCATTTTAGAATGGGCTATTTGTAGGGGTACTAAGTAAAATAATAAACTGATAACGTTTGTCCATCTAGAGCTCACTGGTGGCCATTGTTGTACTAAAAACCACAAGGACTGGGGTACCTCTCTGTCAGACTGATTATAACCATTGGAAAAGAGAGGGGGTCACACAGGTAGCAAAAAAGAGGGTGTGTTTACACCTCAAGCATAACTGAGCCGGTTTAGGCTAAACGTGACTCCCCCTTACTCCATCCAACAGGGAGGGAGGAATCATACAGATTTCAAGTCAGGTTCATACATTCCAATTAATCCTAACCATTGAACAGTGCAGTCAGATTCAGTTATTTATTCAAACTGATTAAAATGTTTTTCTATCTAAGGAAACCCAGCAGATTGCATCAAGTCATATGTGAAAAGGAGAATTTTAAAATATACTCTGGATTTAACAGGGAGCCAATGAAGAGAAGCTAAAAACTTTAGAACTTTAAAACTCTCCATGCAACGATTTGGATCAGCAGAAGGATTTTAACTGAATTCAATAATAAAATTGAGCATCTGTGGGAAAACCTGAAATTGATATTCGCAGACACTCTCTGTCCAGTCTGTCTGAGCTTAAGCTATTTTGTACAGGGAAATTTGCAAAAAATTCAAAGCCTAAACTGGTGAAGACATATGCCAAAAGAATTGAAGCTGTTATTGCAGGGTTAATGTGGTGCCACAAAGTATTGATCACAAAAAAACGTTTGGATTTTCATTTGAAAAAAAAATTTGAAAACCATGTCTTTTCACTTAACCCATTATGTGTGCAGATTTGTTTTGGTCCATCACATAAATTCCTAATGAAATACTCTGAAATTTGTAGATAAATATGACAGAATGTAAAAAATTATTTAAGGGACATGAATACTTTTGCATGGCCCATCTATTACATAGTTTCTATTATTTTTTGCATGCTAATTCAGCAATTCATGATTTTGGTCTGAGTCTTCTTTGGACTTTTATCTGATAAGTTTGTATGTAAGACAAGCTAAACTGTCATTCTTCATGTCCTGTTTAACTTTGAATGTGTGATTATGGTGTTTATTTTGGAAAGTAGTGGTCTGCCTAATACTTGCAAATCTGTCTAGTGTTGCTCTTGATATAACATAAAGACGACCTTTATACACACTACCGGTGAAAAGCCTTTCTCACTTGATGGGTCTCTTTGTTTTCATGACTATTTAAATTGTAGATCTTCTCTAAAGACAACAAAACTATGATTGAGCACACATGGAATTATGTGGTAAACAAAAAGTGTAAAATAACTCTAAACATTTTTAGATTTTAGATTTTTACAAAATAGCCACCCTTTGCTTTGATTACTACATTGCTCTCTTAGCATTCCCTCCATAAGCTTCATGAGGTGATCAACTGAAAAGGTTTTCCAAAGAGTTTTGAAAGAAATTCCTAGAGGTTTGTTGAGAGACAGCCAAAGGTAAATATTTCAGTCATCACAACAAAGGGTGGCTACTTTAAGGATTCTCAAATATAAAACATATTTAAAGTTATTTTACAATATTTTGTTTGCTACATAATTGCATATGTGTTCATTCGCTGTTTTGATGCTTTCAGTGAGAATCCATGTACGATGTAACTAGTCATAAACATAAAGAAAAAAATTAAATGAGAAAGGTGTTCTAAAACATTTGACCGGTAGTCTGTGTGACTTCCTTTGTCTATGTGCATCTGTTAGGGGTGCGGGAGGAAGAAGTCATGACCACGTCCAGTTTTAAAGGCATGTCTGCTTTTTATAGTAAAGAACGGTACTCTCCACCTACCAAGAGCATGCCATTATACATATATGCATTTTCATACTTAACGGCAACAAGGGGTTTTTGACTGAGGGACTGTGGGAGGAAGTATATATACATAAACTCACCTTTACATACAGATATCGTCTCTTCTTTGGAGACCTGGCTGATGTGATTCCTAACCGAGCAGACCAGGTTTCCTGAGATGTTTTGTCTTAGAACAATGATGCTATTCTCAGTATTTCTGTAAAGGACCTCAATGTCTCTTGTTTTGTCTCCAGTCAGATTCCAGTTGTACTGAGGACTGTCCCCAACCTCAAAGAGGCAGGATACTTTTATCAGTTCCTGGGACACACACTCTGAGATCATATGCACAGATGACACGGGAGCTGAGAGAGACACATACAGATACATTCACTGAAATTAGAACGGGGATAAAATGTTTTCACAGTCTCTTTATAAAGCATCTAAAGTTTCTCCAAATGTTGAATGCTCTAGATAATGTTATGATCTATCATCATTACCAGGATGAAATGTGGTTGAATAAAAAAACAAATACCTTGAACCAACAGCTGTAGAGTCCGGCATCCTGTTTTTTTTCCACCAGAATCAAAAATCTCAAGAGTAAATTTACAACTGTCAGTTCTGCTCAGATTATTGATCGTGAATGTCCCATTACCAGGAATAAAGACTGATCTGTTGCTCATGGTATTGGACTGAAGATTATTTTTTTTGCCACGAAGAATAATTTGGGTTGACTCATTTGCCATTGATGCTTCCTTCCTCCAGTTGTATCTGGGTATTTCTGAGGCATTATTCATTAACTGGAGGGCCACAGTTCCTCCTAAAGCTCCATAACACTGAGCTCCATCCTGCCTGCCATCACAGTAGGTTTCCACTGCTGCAAATTTGGAAAAATAGGTACAAAGAAGAACATTATTTATGCTTCAGTTTCTACAAAATCAAAACCAATGAGTTGTAGCATATCTGTAAGAAATCAGTTTGCTAAAGCAAGCCCATAGTTTCCACGACCCTGTTTATGTAAACGTGGAGCACAAGAGATGATGTTTTCATTTATGATCGAGGTGCATTAATAGAAGATGAATGGCAAGTTTGGACAGGCAGTTAAGAGCCCAAATTATTGGTTTAAACATGTATAGTCATCGGTACCAGTTACAAATCTACATCCTCAGTGATTTCTTGTTATGCTGAACAAGTTTCTTTAAATGTACTCACTTGTATTTTTGTATTTTTCCTTAGTAAAATAAAAATATAGAGCTTGATGAACTCACCATGCGATACTCTCAATAGCACCATCAACAATCCAACAGCAGGATTCATAACTCCACAGCTGCAGCCACGCTACTCTGTGCAGGTAAACTACCCTGAATTATGTAAAATGGCTCCTGTAAGTAATCTGCTGAGAAAAGAAGCCGTGGGCGCAGAGATGAAAAAGGAAGTGATGAGAGCGTGGTCACTTCTCAACCAAAGACGGAACACTTCCCCCACAGCGAAATAGTACTTTTTTTGCTATGGTAGTACTGAGAAAAACAAGTTTCCCACGTCCTTGTGTCTACAGACAAAGTCTTGTTGCATCATAAAGGTGGTTGTTTTGCTGAAGCAATGGATGTTTGCGTTAGTTTGACTAGGCTCAAAATAAAATGAAGCATTTTTGCCCTGTATACATTTTTAATCTTAAACTACACAGGGTAGCACTGTTGCCTCACAGCAAGAAGATTCTGGGTCTGAATCTCAGCTTGGACCTTTTTGGGTGATGGTTTCCCCCATAAATGCATGGGTATTTACTAAGTGCTGGCTTCTTCCCACACAGCAAAAATATGTATGTTAGGTTAATTACTAAAACCCCCTTAGGAGTAAGTGTGTGCATGCATAGTTGTGCGTCTCTGCAACGAACCAGGGACCTATTCGGGATCCGATGATAGGCATGACCCAGGAGTAAGTAGAAAATCAACGATTGTTCTTCTCATTAAGGCTTTGACATGTGTGTGATGTGTTACCCCAGAATGTCGGGACAATAAAGTTAATTTAACCAATCTATTAAAAAGAGGTAAACAACTACAACAAATATAAGTAAATTGTTCAGTTAGTAATATATAAATACGTGCTTATCCTATTGAGACTTGCAAGGGTACTAAAGCACATTTCAGCCATCACCAGGAGGGAAGTAAGCACCAGTAGATCAGAGGGCCAGCAGAGACACATAGATACATGTAGAATCACAAGTTACCTAATATTTTTATTTTTGACTCTAAGTGAGTGCCACAGAAAAATGAAACCTTGTTTGGCAGCCACAACACGGTGCCACCACATTACCTACCCAAAACATAATAGATCCCATCTGAATATTTCAAAAAGCTATTGCAGATGTTTGTGCAGTTCCTGTTGTTCCCAAAAGATGTCCTCGGTGGTCCTTTTAGATTTCATTACGATCTGCTCTGTATGAGTAATCAACCCAACTGTTTCCATTCGCCAACTCATCCTCCCAATACATCCGTTCACGTGTTTCCTAATAGTCCAATACTTTGTTCCCTTTGTCATATTGCGTATGTATGTTTGCTCGGTTATGTTTGTTTGTTTTTTAGCATTTTGGATTTTGTATTCAAAAAGTACAAAGTCTTAATGCTGATCTAGTCTGAGTGCCTGCATTAGGGTTCATAACGTCAGTCTTGCTTGCAGAGCAACTGCGTTACCCCCTTTATTCTGCAAGGCATTTCTACACCACTTACTTTTTACTTTTTAACAACTTTGATTTCTTTTTCATCACTCAGTTATAGTCCTATACAGTGACTGAACCTGTGTGTCTAAAATGTCCACTAGTGGAAGGGCCAGAATTTCCTTCAGCTTAATGTAGAAAAGACAGAATTTGTTATGGAAATCAATCATCTCAACTAGACTCTATGGGCTAAAGACCACAGGGCAAGCCAACACCAAGGTGATATCATGGACTCAAACCTCAATTTGAACACCCTAATATAGCCTATAAATAAATCATAGTCAGAATAAAGGGGGTCCAAAACAGGGCACAGAAAAATTGGTAAATACTTTACAGTAGGATCAATTATTGTAATGGTCCTTCCTCCAGCTGCAGGTCAAAATGCTGCTGTTGGAGTTCTGACCAACACAAATTAAATCAGTCAAAATAAACCACTCTTTAAATCACTTTATTGACTTCCTGTTTGTTAAAACATATAATTTAAAATTTTGTTACAGCATTGAATGGTATCTAACTTAAATACACTTGAGAGTGCTGTATCAGGTTGTGTAACACAAAACTATCAAAGAAAGACCCATTTGCAGTAGCTATTATATACATTTTACTGAAGACCCAAGAATCCCCTGCAGGGTGGACAACTTAGACTCATAAGGACAGGGGGACAAAAAGTAAAATAAACTAAAATAAAATAATGAAAATGTTATCAAAATGAAAGGTAACAGAAGAAACAGAACAGAAAAAAAATCCCCAAAAAAGACAAAAATTACCCCAACACAACTCAGCATATAACAGTACAACCAGAAATTGAGTAAACTGTGGTTCTAAAGATGAACCAACTTAAAGCTCAGTTAGTCACAATATGTGATAAAAGAAACGTTTCTCGAGGTAGTTTTGCAATGAGAAGTGAAACAAAGTAAAGCTGTCAACACAAATGACATTTATTTCTTTTTTTACCCTTTCTTTCATTCTCTTGTTCCTCTCAGTCACTATCTGGCTGTTTCAAATCCAAAATTAATCTAAAGGAATGAATTTACAACAACCTTTGACCATTCAATGTGGTGTGGGAAAAAGAAAACTTGTGAAACTGCACACATTACAAAAGCCAGAGCTTTCAACTCTCATAATTTATTCTTTGGAAATTACATCATTGATACAAAACTGCTAATTTATGAAGAATAAATGCATTTTCTCATTTAAGAACTGCTAATGGAAGATATTTTGTCTTTACAACAGTTTGTTGGTACAAGCCTTATCAAAGAAAAACATTAACGTTAAAACTTTTCTGATAAACGGACAACATCCAAAACAAATTGAAAATAGAACGTTGCAAGGAAGTCACTTAACAAGACCACTTTACTGACAGCACAATCAGCCACAACTAAGGCTATGACCGAGATAGGAAAAAATGTTTCATGACAAAGTAAACCACAATTCAGAGATTATAGTCCGAGGTGTTTTTTAATTTCGGTGGAATGGCCTCATTTCTCTCTTGTTAACACAAGGCCCTCAAAGTTATCGAACAGTTCACAGCAAGATCATGTATTCAATGGTTTGTTTGCATCTCCATTTAATGACAAATCTCAAATTAATTTTTGGTTCTGAAAAGTTAAATAATAAAAAGAGTTTTTTGCATAACTGGCTTTGTGGTATGTTTGGGAGCAGACGGAGGGCCAAGGGCGGCATTAAAACAAGAGCCCCCACTGCTTATACTGATTTTAACTTGGTTTTAATCATTGCTTTGTTGTACTTTTGGAGCTGACTCTTTCCTCCCTCCATCGCCTCAGACAGACCTCAAAGAGGAATCGTGAAGTGGTTTTATCTATTTTGAAAATACATGTTATTGTTACATATTTCTATAGTTTGGTGTTTTAACGATTCTTGAAGTTGTTTTAAACTTTTTTATATATAGCTATTCTGATGGAAAACTCCTTGGTTTATCAGCTCTAGTTGCACTTTGTGTCTCTTTATCTGATAATTCTTGTTTCAACCTGTATTACAAAGCAGAAACAACCATTCCTGCTCTACAGTAGGAAGGTAACAGATATATGAGGTACAGGGAAAAATAAATGTTGAATGAATTTGACAAACAGACTAAAATTCAATAAACCAGAAAGAATGCTGTGCACGAAAACAAGTTTGAGTTGAGCTCAGACAATTTCCTGATACTAGGTGGAAAGGTAACCCACAGTCTATGTGGGTTACCATAAGAGGTTTTGAGGAAGTGAAAGACCTTGTTTCACTGCTTTCAAACTGCTGTCCAACAAGGGTAGCATTTCCCCTTCAGCAATCTTTTCTACCTTTTATTGTATTTACCTATTCTACCCACCATCTGGGACCTTAGCAGGATTGCAGACCGGGCTGCAATCTGTCTCACAGACTCCTGAAACTGAATTTGTGTGGAAATTCCTCCATGTCCTAGGGGGTCCAAAGGGATTAAAGGGGCATTGAATACTTTTATGGAGAAACCTTATATACATAAGCGCGCTGGCACATACAGTGGCTTATAAAAGTATTCATACCCCTTGAACTTTTCCACATATTTACATTACAACAACAAAACACATATTTTTCATTGGAATTTTATGTGAAAGGCCAACATAAAGTGGTATAAAATGGTGAAGTGGAAAGAGAATTTTACATGATTTAAAACATTTTTTATTAAAAAAAAACTGAAAAGTGTGGTATGCAAAAGTATTCACCCCCCCTTTACTCTGAGTGCAACCAGTTGCCTTCAGAAGTTGCCTGATGATTGCTCATGACTAAATAGAGTCCACCTGTGTGTAATCTAATCTCAGTAAAAATACAGCTGCTCTGTGATGGCCTCAGAGGTTGGATAAGAGAATATTGGGGAGCAAACAACATCATGAAGGAACACACCAGATTGGTCAGGGATAACGTTGTGGAGAAGTTTAAAGCAGGCCTAGGCTATAAAAAGATTTCCCAAGTCATGTTGGAGACGCAGCAAACATGTGGAAGAAGGTGCTTTGGTTAGACGAGACCAAAATGTAACTTTTTGGCCAAAATGCTAAACGCTATGTGTGGCGGAGGACTAACACTGCACATTACTCTGAGCACAGGATTCTCACTGTCAAATATGGTGGTGGCTGCGGTAACCACTACAAACATATTGCATTCATTAGTACAGTGTACTTTTTAATAACGTTGTTATATACGCGTTTCTGCAGGTGTAGAAGCAGTCTTCTATGGTGTTATCTTTTATTCTCTTCATCCTTCTTTCTCTCCTCTATTATTTTCTCCCTTTTAAGTTTTTGCCACCTCTCTCTCTTTCTTGCTTCTTTTATTTTTTCTTTTGTTTCTGTCTCTGTGTCCATTGCATTTGAAATAATCCCAAAGCAGTTTCTAATAAAGTTTTGTTCAAGCAGATCATTATAGCGTTAGCCATTATGAGGCACTTGTGAAAGTAAATCTGTTGGGCTTCTTGGCACTCCAACAACTATTCTGAGTGCTACTCTGCCAGACAGGACACATAAAAAAAGAATTTGTGTGTAAAACTTTCAGGGTTTTAATACTTTAACACAGGCTCAGTAAGGTATTAGCATTGGATAGCATATTGTTCCATAAAAACGGAGAAGTTTGCAAAGCCAAAACATCGACAGTATCTGCAAATGAACTGAATAGAAAATATTATTTCTATAAGAATATAAAATAAAATATAAGACAAAATTGAATTTAATTCAAAATTAGGGACAAATGCTGTTAGAGCCAAGTATAATATGGTAAACATCCAGTTTGGCAGTAGCTTTCAGAGTCCTTTGGCCCAAATCCACTTCTGATAATTGGTCTGGTTGAACTAGTCAAAATCCATTCTCATCTACAGCCTTTGCCTGCAAAATAAAAATTTTTACATGAGAAGGAAATACTTTGACTTTTCCTCCAACATTAACTGGTATCCAGGGAATGATGTAATTATTTACCAGCAGGTGTGTTAAGTACTACCTGACTTCCTTTGGATTTTGTCTGTTGCTTTTTCCTGCAAATGCAGCACACTACCAGTGCAATCAGGAGGACGGCACCCGAAGCAAGAGAGGCTATGACCAGGATAAAGAAAATGTCTTCTGACAAAATAAACCACAAAGAAAATGTTAGTTTCTTTTACAGCATTAGCGATTTATAAAAAATAAATCAAACATTTTCCATACATCAGTTAGTTTTTGCAATAACAATATGCTAAACCAGAATGGTTCCTGTTCCTGTGTTCCTGTAATAAATAGTCACAACAGGAAATGTTTCTGGCACAAATTTAGATGCAGTAGATATGTTAATTATAACAAGTAATTTACTTACAGTTTCTATACTGGACCTTAGCTCACAACATTGACTGGTCAATATGAAGTGTTTCATTTGGGACGCTGAATTAAGTTTTGTGCCAACAAACAGTGAACCTCGAAAATGGTAAATGGACAAAAATTTCAATAGCATTTTTCTAGTCATCCCGACTGCTCAAAGCACTCTACACTAAAGCCTCAATAACCCAGTCATACTCACAAACACATTCATACACATTCATAAGCAGACCGGTAGGCAACATGGGGTTAAGTGCCTGACCTCAGGGGACGTCCACATGTGACAGGAGAAGGCTGGAATCAAACCCACAACTTTCAGGTTGCAAGACCATTACTCCTCCCACTAGGCCAGTCACAAATGAATAAGTTAATTTTTAATCTAAACTTGGAAATGTCTGATTGAAGAGTGAACTTAAACAACACTCACTGCAGGTGTAGCTACATGCATCCTTAGCTGAACAAACCAAAATAATCCAACAGCTTCAGGCTCTAAGTGTCAGAACTATCAATAAACACAAGTAAAAGAGAGCTTCACACCCAAAGTGACATTTGCTACAAGGAGCTGTTAAACCACAACCAGTTCCTGTGACTAACCCCACCCATCTAACACAGGTTTTTCCAGCTTTGATTAATCCAAAACAAAAGTCTTGATAATTAGAGTCAAAAGAAGAAATTCTACCTAACCTGCATATGGAATAAATTAGATAAATGTTATTGTATGTAGATGAAAATGTTTGTTATTTGTATCACAACATTTACTTGAAAGTTGCTAGAAGATAAGGAGTAGACTTTAAAATTGCAAGTATAGACAGAAATATTCTTGCAGAAAATTTAACTTGCCTTTAACTTGAAGGCTGAAAACGATGTTGCTTTCTCGTTGTCCATCAGGATTATATCTCTCCACTTTGTATTGTCCTGTATCACTCCTTTCCACGTTGGTCATTTTCAGTGTCCCTGTGCTGATGAAGAACTTTGTTCTGTTTTTATATGCCTCAACTATCTCCAAATTTCCTCTGTTAGAAGACATGAATTGAAGGTCCTCCTTGAAACATACTAGCTTGTAGTTGGTTGCATTGTTTAATAGTTTGATGTAAACAGAGCCTCCAACAACAGGAGAGCATGGAGATGTATCCTGGTTGGCATCACATTTGGTCTCAGTGGGTGGCAAAAAAGCTGTAAATAGTGCATTTAAATAGCATGTAAATTATCTGGTGTTACATTACAACATACTTCTAATCATTTTTGTGATGTTCTGGATCTTACCGTGACATCCTCCAGCCAGTACAAGAAGAAGAAATTTCTCCATGCTTCTCTGTTATCTGGTTTAACCTCTAAATATCTTTTAAATGTTACAAACACAGTGAAGAATAATGTTAGAAATCTGCCATGAAGCTCAGCTGCCAGACTGTGCCAGATACTGACAGGAGCTACAAAGGTGGGGTTTTGATATTTACAACAAGGAAGGAAATGAATTTTCAACGGTCTCACTTCTTCTTGAACAGTGAAAAAAGCTGGCAGGTCTGAAGAAATATCTCCAAGATGTGAAGAAGTCCCACTTCCTTTTTGTTAAATGCACATTAGTGGATCAACCATAATGACAATATTTGAACTACATATTGCCAATACATCTTGCCTTTTCATTCTGTGCACTTGCTAAATCCAAAAAGAGGTAGTGAGACGATTGAGCCTTTCTATGTATATCTGATGAGACACTTACAATGTCACAAACTACTCTGCTGTGCATGATATACAGTCTTATTGTAGGAAACCACGTGGTTGAGAGTCAGTGCCAGTGTAACTGTTGAAGAAAAATTTTATTTTTTAAAGAAAGAGACGATGATAACCATTCAATCAGCTTTATTAATTTAGCCTTATAGGGGAGACAGGTTTTCAGCATCAGACGTGCTACTGAGCTGAGCTGAGCTAAGCCAGTTCTGCCAGACAAAGGAGAACTACCTCCTTATATCAGAATTGTAAAATCCTAATGCAGCCCCCCCTCCAGGAAGAGCAGAGGTGAGAAATTTTATTAATTCTCTCCTAGGTGTCTCGGCTCCTCTGTGATAAATATTTCCCCTTTAGCTTGTAAATGCAGTGGGGATGACCAGCAGGAGGGAGCAGGAAGGAAGGTGGAGGCCATTGTCAGGTCAGACAGATTGTCACCTCAGAAGGACAAAAGCATTTTAAATTTTGCTATCACAGTAACGTTAGGGTTAACGTTACCCTAATGTTTCAGTTTTATGCTGTTGGGATTTCAGTTGCGGCACGTGACATGCTCAGTTTTTTTGTTTTTGCCCCATTTAATTTGAACTCACGCATTATTGCGATAACAATAAAGATAAACAACATTTCAACTGACATGGAGGTGCAATTGCAAAATTAGAACAGCTGAAAAGAAGAAGCTTGATACTGCTACACCCATGTTTCACTGTGGGATTGGTGTGTTCGGTGTAATGTTCAGTCTTTGTTTTCCTCCACACATAGGGGCTGATCTTCAAATGGTTTGTGTACAAAACCACATGCCCACTGGAGTGCGTAACTTTCCTGCAAAAATGTCTGCTGTTACTGTGGCCATAAGAAGGCATAGATAGAATGACGGATGACAGAGAGAGAAGGTTCTGTACATGTGTCAGTAGATTTTGATTGTCAAAAATAAAAATAATAAAAACAGATGAGAATAGAAGATTCTGTGCAACATTTGTGTTAGGGTTATGGGTAATTCTTTACAGTTTAAAGGAGAAGAGGTGTCAAATTGCAACCCTCTACATAAGTCCTAGGGATCTCTCGGGTATTGCAAGGGGTTCTATTGTGTGCAAAACACAAACCTCAGAAGTTATCACCCCCCTAAGGATGTCCTGGAAGGAGATGAAATATGGGTCCATCTGCTCCTAAACTAGATGTTTGTTCCAACTTGATCCAATGTTTTGACTGTATAAGAAATTGTCTTTTGCCTAGGAGTGTAAGCCTGGGCTATCACAGGAAGCATTAGGGGTGCGTGGTTTTGGGGGTCTCTCTTGTCAGTTCTTGCCCCACCCCTAGTTTACGCTAGAATAAAGGAATTGTGTGAACTCTACTGTTTATCCTTTTTGGCTTCGAAGGAGCTGACTGCGTTCAGTGCAGCGGAGAAATTCACTGTATGCATACGATCTGTTAATATACTTTTTTCTGATCCAATACAGTTTGAAAGATTACATTTAATTCTCTTGTGATTCATTTGCTAACTACCAGTCTTGCTTTCAGAATGTAAGATCGATTAGGAAAGGCGAGTGGTTATCTCCAACAATTCTATGTAGGATTGTCTAAGGTCTGATTTGGAGCCAATCACAAACAGAAGCCATGACACATCTTCTATGAAGAAATTCCTTGCAACACTTCTCCGGCATCTGGATCATTCCAGCGCACCATCGCTGTTAGTGAGATTATCTGTTGATCATGTCAGACGTTAGGTCTGCGGTGCCTGTCGCAGTGGCAATCCCCAAACCCGGTGGTGGACACCGGCAGTAAGGGACACTGTCAAGCTGAAGAAGGAATCCTATCGTCTGTGGTTGGCTCGTGGGAATCCTGAGGCGGCTGACGGGTACCTTGAAGCCAAGCGTGCCGTGCCCCGGGCTGTGGCAGAGGCAAAAACTCTTCACTGGGAGGAGTTCGGTAAGGCCATGGAGAAGGACTACCAGTTGGCCTCGAAGCGATTCTGGCAAACCGTCCGGCGCCTCAGGAGGGGGACGCAGTTGCTTCACCAACACTGTTTACAGTGAGGTCGGGAGGCTGCTGACCTCAACTGGGGACATTATCGGGCGTTGGAAGGAGTACTTCGAGGATCTCCTCAATCCTGCCATCACGCATTCCCTGGTGGAAACAGAGGCTAGGGACTCGGGGTTAGACTCTTTCATCACCCAGGCTGAAGTCACCGAGGTGGTTAAAAAGCTCCGCGGTGGCAGGGCTTTGGGGGTGGATGAGATCCGCCCTGAGAACCTCAAGTCTCTGGATGTTGTGGGGCTGTCATGGTTGACACGCCTCTTCAACATTGCATGGTGGTCAGGGACAGTGCCTCTGGACTGGCAGACTGGGATGGTGGTCCCCCTTCATAAGAAGAGTGACCAGAGGGTGTGTTCCAACTACAGGGGGATCACATTCCTTAGCCTCCCTGGTAAGGCCTATGTCAGGTTCAATCAACCTAAAATACTTATAACATCACAAAAAGAAGAGAAAGACAAGAGAATTAGTTTCTTACTCGCTGCGAGAACGGACAGAGATGTGCTTTCAGTTACAAATCTCCTACCACTCTGAAAAACACATCTCCCCGACACCTTTTTTTATTATCTTTAGGGTTGTCCCTAGTTACAATGAACGTTGCTGCACTGAAGGATGGGGGAAGATAAAACAGCAACAACGTGACATAGGTCATACACACCATTATCTTGTACAAACACACTTGCATAGTCTCCATAATCTTAAGGTATGTGCGATTTTTGTTCAGCACAATCAGCTGTTGTCTTCGTGATGTCCTCAACTGTGACTGCATCATCCCGATTCCACCTTTCCCCCTTGCCTGCAAACAACTCATCACATGTTTGCTTACACATACAACATGAAAGGTTATAAAAGTCAAATAGCAAAGGTAATAAAGAGAAAATGTAGGATAAATCTATATACAATTATTCCAACAGCCTACGCCACGGTATTGGAGAGGAGATTCCGGCCGATAGTTGAACCTCGGCATCAGGAGGAGCAGTGTGGTTTTCATCCCGGCCGTGGAAAATATATACATAAATGTTTTTAAATTTAATTTAAATTCTTTGCTGGACAGTCTGTTTTAAAATTTGCAAAGTTATAGCCAACTCTTACCACAAACCATATTTATGTTGTGAATATTACATTGAGGCTTAAATATTGTGGCTTTTTATGATGACTAAGAACTCTTCAAACATTCAAGTTTTAGACACCCTTATCTCACCCTTATTTTATTTAATAGTGTTTTTTTTATTTTCATAACTTTTCCCATTGTACATAGATTCTGACTGAAGGCATCAAAACTGTGAATGAACATATATGCAATTATGTAGCAACTGGAAAATTGTAAAATAACTTTAAATGTTATATTTTAGATTCCTTATGCTGTGATGACTGAAATATTAACCTTGGCCCGTCTCTCAATGAACCTCTGGGAAGTTCTTTCAAGACTCTTTGGAAAACCATTTCAGGTGTATACTATGTTGCTCCATGTCTGTTCTTTCACAGTTTTGATGCCTTTGGTGAGAATCTACAACCTTAATAGTCATGAAAATAAAGAGACCCATTAAGTGAGAAAGTGTATCTAAAACTTTTGACCGGTAGTATATGCAAAAGAACATGGTAAATCTGCGAAAAAAACGTAATTGTTTGACTTTGTTATTGTTATTATTGATTGGCCAATTTCTAAGCTGGAATGAGAGTAATGCCGAGCAACACAGTTAACAAGCTGTGCACGCTCCTGTGGTGTTGTCAGCCTAGACACAGCACTGACCAGCTGCCCTGTGTGAGCACTGATGGCGGAGGGTGTGCACCACTTTGGACATGGTTCTGTCCTCATGCACAATGGACTGTAATCCATCATTTTGATTAAAGGTGAAGCAGGGTGTAGTCTTTGCCTCACTGGGTCCATCTTGACCACAAACATAAAGTATCTGCTGACAGATGCTTTATATTTGCGCAATCATGCACTCACAGGCGTGAGAGGGGACCAGACCATAGAGGACAAATAATCTTGTCAGGGCAAATGTTGCGATGACAAACCTGCTGCTGTGAAAAAATTAGAAACTGGATCATTCATAATGATGCAGCGCAACAACCCCTGCATGTTTAAAGCAACACAGCAGAGTGGATCTGTTCGCTTTTCCACCAGATCTGCTGGGGGCAGTAGCGGTCAGTGAGTAGCACATGAAATCTTTGTAGATCGTGCACAACTCATCCACTAATTGCACATGCTATTTATTTTTTTTTTGCACAGGCAATTTAGCACCCCTTCTTTGAAATCTTTAAACATAAAGCCAATAATGTTTTACATGTTTGCAAAAACATCTGACATACCCTATTCTACACATGTTTTGCATTTTGTTTTCTAACAAACAACTGTAGTTGTACTTAGATTACATTACACAGATGGAATTTATTTACAAATTCGGTTGCTTTTGAAAACAGTTGGTTGGAACAGATTTTCTATAGGTGTATCAAATTACCACATGCTAATTACAAATGCATTCCACACGTTTTAGAATTTTCTTTGTGCCAAATTTTGAAAACAATCTATGCTTTTCTCTCCACTTTACAATCCTTCACTGCTTTATGTTAATATGTCAGACAAATCCCAATAAAGGGCATTGAACTTAAAAAGGTATTGTAGTTTGCAGAAGATCTGTGATAAACTAAATGCACAACCACACAGCCAGTCTACAGGGTTGTTTACCTTTGAGCAGAGTGAGAGATGGGTGAGTTGTGGTCTGCTGACGTTGAAATATTTGTGCCGTTGTCAAGGTGAATATCTTTTTTTACTCACTAACAATGCAAAGGCAAGCCTGTCCTCTACACACTCTACTGGCTGTGTTGCCACACATTTTCACGTTTTTACGAAATCAGTGATCAGGCTAGACAACTAAATTGTCTCTCCCAGGGCTCTGCAACCTTTAGACTCCAAAGACCCATTTTTGCCTTAAGTCCAGCTAAATAAACCTTGTTTAGAGCCACAAACTAATTCCATTAGCTTTTTACCCTTTTAAGATAGAAAGTACTCTTGGATCAGTGCTTTTGTGTTTTTTGCATGTATGTACGGTGGCCGGGGTGTGCAAAACACTTTTACAAGTACCGAAACAAATTTACATTTCAGAAAACAAATTTACATTTCAGAAAACACTTTTACATTTCAGAAAACAAATGTACATTTCAGAAAACAAATTTACATTTCAGAAAATCAACCGGAAAGGGAATGTACCAACGCCGAGGCTGACCCGGAAGTCAGCCTCAGGGGCTGCATCCTTCGAAGGCCATATTTGTAGGCCGATTATGTTATGGCGACCCAATTCATGAATCAGACACCCTCAAATGCGGCCGACAAATGTGTCCTTATTTTGCCCGATTTGAAGGATGGGTCGTGAGTATCCTTCGCGGCCCATCATTTCCCATCATTCATTGCGGGTCGAAGCGGATTGGTCAAGCAGGG